>JPKC01002620.1:0-12436 GCA_000750925.1 Pseudogymnoascus sp. VKM F-4518 (FW-2643)
CGCCCAACGAAGAAACTGTCTGATTCGAAGCCGGATTTGAAGGCAGAGACTGCCGCAACTGGTGGAGCAAAGTCCCCAAATACTTCGCCAGTTTTGAAGGCGAAACCTGCCCTTCCCGAGCGTTCCAAACCTGCGATACCTAGCCGACCGGTAAAGAAAGCCTCTGGAGACTCCGCTGATGGCGCGCCGCTCTCCACCGTCACATCTGGGGGATCCGCAAAGTCGAGCAACTCTGCCAGCTCGCAGACCAGTGCAGCTGCAGCGTCAAAGCCGAAACCCCCTGTACCCTCACGGCCGGTGGGCAGCAAGATCGCGGCGCTCCAAGGCGGGTTCTTGTCGGATCTGAATAAGCGCCTGAAGCTTGGGCCGCAGGCGCCAAAGAAGGAAGAGCAAAAGTCTGAAGAAGTTGCGGAGGAGAAGGAGAAGGTTCCGCTTTCTGATGCGAGGAAGGGCAGGGCTAGAGGGCCGGCTAGGAGAGCTCCTGCTAAGGCTGCGGCGACGGTGGTGGAGCCTTCGCCGACGCCGGGGAAGAAGCTGGCGGTATCGGTTACGTCGGTGTGGGAGATTAGCCCTGAGGACGGGGACCTGATATTTAGCTCTGATCGGGAGGAAGCGAAGAGAGCTGAGGAAGCGAAGAAGGCCGAGGAATCGAATAGGGCTGAGGAAGCGAAGAGGGTAGAGGAGGCGAAGAGGGTCGAGGAGGCGAAGAAGGTTGAAGACTCGAAGAAGGCTGAGGAAGCGAAGGAGGCCGAGGAGGCGAAGGAGGCTGAAGACGCGAAGAGGGCCGACGACGAGAAGAAAGCGGAGGACGCAAAGAAGGCTGAGGACGCGAAGGTCAAGGCCGAGGATAAGAAAGTTGAAGCTGAGGATACTATGGTTACGTCCGAGGACAAGAAGGCTGAGACCACCGAGCCTGTGGCCGCCGAACCTAAGGCAGAGGACAAGAAGGCGGAGACTGTCCCTATCACCACGGCCATTGGTGCCGCCCTACTGACGGCAGACGAGGTCGTGGCAGAGACTGCGGTTAGTGCGTCCAAGGAAGTCAAGAAGGTGATTGGAACCAGTGACTCTACGAAGGTGGATGCAGAGGTCGACGAATCTCCTAGTGCCGATACGAGTGGTGACAAGGAGGTTAAAGACGAAGTCAACGACCTCAGTCATGATGATGAAACTTCTTCGCCGCCTATCAAGACGCCAGAAAGTGAGAGTGTTGGTAAAGCTGAAGACGAGGAGGAAGATGCGAAAGTAAAGGAGCCGGAACAGAGCGAGAAGCCTGTGGAGAGTAAGGAAGAGTAGATGGAGAAACTGGGGTATAGGCTCGAGAAGAGCACCGTGGACTTGGGGCGGGGATCATTTAATGCCAGGCACAGGCAGCATGTCATATATACGAGTGTGTCAACGTCAACTGTAGTAATAGGAGATTGGTTCGTTTTGTGAGCATGAGAATCCATACATTTTAGATATGAGAGGTAGCATTCCCCACTAGCAGATTATAAATACTTGTTATTGGGTCTACGACCTGGTTCATTATATATCTCATACTAAGTGTGGAAACTATAATGCTGATTTTGACACTAATAGGCATTCCAGACCAGGAATGTATTTAACAATGCCATATACTGTCCATGCAACCGCCCAAACGCCCGAAAAGCACCACCACAAACTCCTCGAAGGCGCCCATATTTCAATTACTCATACACATCAAGGGTGTACATACGCCTTCACGTCTTCTTCTTGAAGAAATCGCTCATTTTCTTCATGCCACTCGTGTTCACTTTCTTCAAATCTCTCACACCCCTACTCTCATTCTTCTTTGCCAACTTCTCCTCCTCATCCTTCTTCCGCTTCTTCTCCGCCCTAGTCTCGCCGGCCTCCTCATCCTCGAAGCCTCTCTTCCTCGAAAAGTCGTTCATGGACCGGGACGCGAGCGCGTCGGCGCGCAGCTTCGCCAGGTGCGCGAGGTGGCTGTCTAGGGGAGCAAAGTCTGGGAAAACAGCTGCTTGATCGGGGGTGGGGGCGCTGATCTTGGCAGCCAGAGAAGAGCTCAGTGAGGCTGGTATGTAGGAAGAGCAGAGGTACTGGAAGGCGGTGCGGAGACGGAGGAGGTGCGGCACGCCTTCAGGGGCAACGATTGGCGGTTTGGAATCTGGTGATGGCGTTGTTAGGGCAGTGGATGCTTCCGACACTGGAGTTGCAGAGCTATCTGTAGCTAAGCTTGGTGTTTGCGACTCCGCACTCTCGGTCTTTGGAGTAGCGCTGTTGTCTACGTCTGCAACTTCATCTTCATCTGGGCAATCCTCCCCGCGTGTTACGGAGAGGAGAGGGACTGCCAATGCTTTGCTAACTAGCAAGTCTTCCATGCTTGCCGGGAGCCCCTTTTCAACCACTGCTGTGCATTTTTCGGCTAGGATGGCGATGAGCTTGGGCTCAGAGAGGCGGTACATGATCTCGTCGCCAGCGTCAACTGTATCACAAATAGCATCTAGGCGATCTGTGAACTTGCTGCGCAAAGAGTCTTGGCTAAGAAGTGATTTGAGATGGGGTGAGGCGGAGGAGAGGACGTCGAGATAGTCGTCTGCTTCGAGGAAGAGGCGCTTAGGTTCTCGGCCCTTGGAGGAGTCGCCAGCGAGAGCGGGGAGGAGAAGGAACAACGGGTCTATGGGCGTGGCGAGGAAGAGGTCGGCGGAGGAGGTAATATAGCCTTCTGAAGGTGTATATTCGTTTCCTTCATCTTTCACTGGGGCCTTCTTTCCATTGCCTGTGGGTTTTGAACCTTCATCGGCGCATTCCTCCTCATTAGGGGCGAGCAGCCAACTTCGAGGTTGGGACTTCGGCGCAGCGATTTTTGTAAACTCAAAAACCCCCTTTTCAGGGCAGATAAAGTATCGTGTTGGTTCGGAAGTTCTGGGATGGGCTAATGTGGCAATTCGAGCTGCAGGGCTGGTGTTCTTTGGGAGGACAAAGAGTTTGGGCGGGTTCTTAGAGTCGGGTTGTACGGGCTTCTTCTGTGTTGTTGCGCTGGCCCCAGTCTTGGGTGCTGGCCCCTTTGCCTTCGCTTTTGATCTGGTCGTACTGGGCGCCATTGCCTCTGTCGCTGAACACTGGGTTCTGTATGTTCTGTTGATGCCGAAGTCTCGAACAACCGTTCTCGTTGATACATGCCGATAACGATAAGAGACGCGACTCAAACGCGTTAATGCCCGCGCAACTTTCGCGACCCCCTTACAATTCAATTTACCAAAGAAGGAACGAAGGACAACAGCAAATTAAAGTTGAAACCTGCCGTTGACGAACCGCTGGCGGGATAATATTTACTTCGCATGCGTCTATAGTTCTGTAGGCTACTCTACATTCCTATTTTATATTTTGAATGTATTTTTTGGCGCAAAGTTTATACAACTACTTTCAGCATCACTTGAATGAGCTTAATTGATTTTCATTATACCCCGATCCCTGCGTAACAACAACAACACCCCATTAGCATGGTCCGACCCCTCAGTGAACCGATCTAACATTGATGGAGGGAAGGACTCGGTCATATGTCTCAATGTATGGCTCTCTGTTCCCATATCGGCGGCAGGAATTAATTATATGTACTAATACCTACCAGCAACGGCAGATATGCCACATTGGCCGCCCAGGTCTCCACTCGATGCGCTCAAAAGCACCCCAGGTGGACGAGAACGCCTTCGCCGGCTTGCAGAACGAAAATCGCCTTCGCCGTCCCCTTCGAAACGAGATAGACAAACTCCTGCACGGGACCGACAATATGGCGCAGCAGCCCTGACGACCGCATCCGCCGACTTAAACGACGATGATGAAGATGAGGACGAGGACGAGGAGACGTTGCAACTGAAATTGCAAGAGATACAAGCGCGACTAAAGCTTAAGAAGCTGCAGAAAGCAAAAGCTGGGGGTGGGGATACCCTCGCAGCTATACCGAAGTCGGGGACGGCACCGAATTTACGAGCGAATTCCTCAGCAGCAATCCACGGACGATCGAATATATCTGGACTCCGCGAAGAGAGGCAAGAGAGGGCCAGGTCTCAAGCTAGTATCCATGTGCCAGTATCGCCTGTCCGAAAACTCCAAGCGCCCGAGCCTACAAGATCACCTAGTAGGGTCCTGCTGGGAATTGACAAAGGGCTTAGAGGGTGCGATGTATCCTTGAAGAGGCCACCCACTCTCCGCAAACCGACGGATGCATTGATGGAGAATGTAAAGCGTGCTGGTGGCTATTTACAGAGGTCCAAGTCGCCGATGGCCAACGATGATCCGTTTGCTCCGGTGTCCTCAACGTCTCAATCTCAGAGCAGGCCTGCCACGTCCTTCAGTGAGCGTATGGCCAGGGTTAGAGACCAAGAGACCACCCAGAAAGAAACGGATGCAAGGATAAAGAGGCTCCGAAGTAGGGCCTTTGATATCGATGCGAGGCAAATGGAAGACTTCAAGTCTGCCGCAGTTCCATTGCCAGAAGTACGACCACAAGTGCCAGAGTTTAGCAGAGACCAAGTGTTGAATGGACTGCAAGGTCCTGGTGGTGGCACATTACAGAAAAGTAAAAGCGCAGGCTATCTGAATTCGGCGTCAAGGAATGTCAGCGGATCGACTGCTTCGACACTTGCACAGTCCACAGACTCACTGCCTTCTTCTCAACTTGGACCTAAATCTTCTGCCTCGTCAATTCAGTCTATACCGAGCGGCTCACAAACTGATCCAGTTGAATTTGAGTCGTTTTCCTCCCTCCACTTGTCAAAACGTATAATTCCCCATAATGTCCTTTCTCGGACATTAGCGGGCAAGAAAGTATTTACACTCCCTGATCTCCTTCGGGATGTTAAAGCGCCAGATTTTCGATTACCTGATATAGAGGAAGATATCGTCGTTCTCGCCGTCCTTGCTTCAAAATCGGATCCCAAGCCTCAGAAAAATGGAGCTACCAAAGGCCAGAAATTCATGATCCAGTGTCTCTGTGATCTGAAGTGGGAGGTGGATCTGTTCCTCTTTGATACAGGCTTTCAAAAATACTGGAAACTCACCACAGGTACAGTGGTTGCTATACTCAACCCCACCATCATGAAGCCCGTTAAAACCGACACGGGACGGTTCAGTCTAGTCATCAACTCGAGTGACGATACAATCTTAGAAATAGGCACAGCAAGAGACCTGGGATACTGCAAGTCAATCAAGAAAGACGGCAATGCCTGCAGTACCTGGGTTGACAAACGCCGCACGGAGTATTGCGAATACCACGTCAATGAAACTCTCAAAAAGACCAAAGCCTCCCGAATGGAGGTGAGCACCATGGATTTTGACTATAAAGCTGGTAAAAAGGGTGGTCGCCGCAATAACGACTGGTCGAATCACGCAGAACGTCGATCAGAACTGCTCAAGAAAAACCAAGGTATTGCATATGATCGAGGTACCCAGTCAACAATGTATGTACATAGGGGAGATGTCCGTTTCGAAGGAGAAGCTGGGGAAAAAATGCAAAAGGCACAGAGGATGAGGCAAAGACTGGCAGAAAGGGAGAAGGAGCGTGATTTGCAAAAACAACTGGCAAATTTGGGGGGTGGATTAGGCGCAGAATATATGCGTGTTGGATCTGGCTCTCAGCCATCGCAACGGCAGGAGGGTGACGCTGACCTGTGGGAGCCAGAGCCTCGTCCTGACGCGAAGGAACTTGGTCTACTGGGTGGGAAGGCTAGCGACATGAGTCTTGGTCCGGTGAAACGGAAGAGGACAGGGACAAATTCTACAAGTTCTAGTGCCGCTGCAGTGGGGTGGGGAGGGCAACTTACGAAAGAGCTGGGACGGATGAAGGATGGAGAGAGATTGCAGCCTGTGAAGAAGAAAACGCGTTTTGTGACTGCGAAGGGTATCAGGGAAGCTGGAAGGGAGAGCTTTGGTGGCGATGCGGCGAAAGTTCTGTTCGATGATAATGATGACGATGATGATCTCGAAATTATCAGGTAGCGAGCGTTGTGTTGGAGTTAAATAGAAATTATACTCGAGGAACCCTTTCTTGATTGTCTGCGTGAGGCTTCAAATGACAGCCTCGGAATAAAACACTCTGGTCTTATATGCTCACCAACGGGATTGATCCTCGCCAACTGTTCTAATTAATCTCAGTATATAGGAATTTGTCGACATGGAATTGGCGAGCTACAATAAACTACGGCATTTATGGGTAACATATAGCGGTTTGGTAAATAAATGCTTCATAAAGCTCTTTTATGGTGTGATAGCTAGCTAACTCCTGCGGGTTGGAACATAGTTTATGTGTTAGCAATATAGCAAAGAGCAGTGCAGATTAACAATAGTATGGAGCTTGAACAGACTCAAACGCTCGCCAATATGCCGTGAAGCATTTCCTTAACATCAGAAGCCACCATGCCCCGTTCACCGTTCTGATAATGCATATCTTGCGCCAAGAATCTCCTTGCCATCTGCTCTGCCTCCTCCAGTCTCGCCGCCTCTTCCTGTGAGATCTTTGCACACGCGGCCACTAGATCTTCCCCTTTGCTTTGCAGGATAATCAGTTCATCCGCTCTCTCAACGATCGCCGGGTCGATCCCATTCATCGCAGCGCAGCAAGTTCCAAAGCTCGACATGCTTTTGCCAGATTTATAGTTGTACAGATATGTGACCTGGTCCTCAATTCTATCGCTCTCATTGTCGACGCGCACTTCCATGTGTCCGAACGCCAGCTCTTGGCGATCTTTCAGAGCACCACTTCCGAAGATCTCGTGGAAGTGTGTGGCACCAAGGACTTTTGGTCGGTTGACCCCCAAGCTGAGAAAGTATTCAAAGACACCACAGACGAGGCCAGCTCCATCAGAAGAGTTCGTCCCTTTCCCAAACTCGTCAATGACAATGAGACTACGGTGTGTGGCTAAGGTAGTAGCTAGGGCAATCTGCTGCAGGTCGATCATAAAGGCGCTCTGGGCGCGGGAAATGCTCTCGCGTGTGACAATTCGAGTTAGTATTTTGTCTGTTAGGCCAACGGTAGCACTGTCTGCTGGGACAAAGCTTCCAATATGCGCCATGTAAACGATGAGTGCAATTTGCTTGAGATAAACACTTTTGCCGGAGTAGTTTGGCCCTGTCATCAATAGGAGGCTGGGGGGCTTTCGTTGGTTATCATTTGCAGACATCACTTCCTCGTCGCCTTCTTTGCCGCTACCTCCCTTGAGAAAGACATCATTGGCCACATATGAGGGCACTGTCAGCTCTTGCAAAAGATGCCTTCCACCGGTAATATCTATTACATTGTCATTTGTCATCCGCGGAGGCAAAAGGTTGTGCTTTCGGGCTCCTTGTGCGAGGGCAACGAGACAATCGAGGTCTCCTATGATATCTGATGTGTCTTTGAGAACCTTTTCATGTTTGAGTACTCCAACTGCAAGTTCGTGAATAATCTCAATCTCTCTGTCTTTGTCTTGCATTAGCCACAACCCCTTATTAATATTCCAGCTGCCACTTACCACAAATCATGCCGTACATGTCACCAAAGTGATGGTCTATCTCTTTCATTTGGCGGTTCTTGTAGTATCCCATGTCCTCAGAACAGAACATTAGATTCCAGGCATCGTCATCCAGCCCCTGGCCCTCGTAGTTACCACTGCCGGTTTCGGGATCGAGAGTAACCACTGTGAGAAACCCAAGTTGGGGAAAGAATATGCAGTTTTGGACATACTGAGCAGCCCATTCTGGTAACTCGGACACTAATTTTGCTGCCACTTGGCTCAAGAAATCTTCGAGTCCGTCATATGTTCTCTTTAGGTTGTCAAGATCCGGGTCCACGCCCTGCATAACAATAGTACGATGATGCAGATCGGACTCTGCAAAATCTACAGTTTGGGTGATGAGCTCACCAACCACGTGTAGCTCGGCTGGCTGCAACCCTTTAAAAACCTAAGGGACAGTAAGAATATGGGACAGAACTAATACATGGAATGAGGGATTAGGAATACCTTGCCTACGATCGCCAAACTGCCCCCGTCTTCGATGCTCCGAATTGCATCTACAACCTTCAACGAATGGAAGGTAAATTGCTGTAGGCTTCCCCATATACACTGCTTTATTGCTCCGCCTCTGCTAGATGGAGCACTGACACCTTTCATGAGGTGAATAAGAACGGTACGAATATTCTTGATTCGTTTGAGGCTGTGGGTGATGGTATTCAAGGCTTCCGCATTATTAGGCCTGAGAAGGATGGCAATCGTGTTATGGCGCTCCTGTATCAAATCTAAATCCAAGCTTGGCCTAAGGAACACCTGCCGGAGCTTATGTTTGCCTTGGGGAGTGTGAGCGAGTTGGCGGAAGAGACCATACACAGATAAGCTCTCTTTGACCCCTGAGTTGGATTTAGTTGGCCCTTGCATGTGTGTATTTGGGTGAAATTCAGACTGGAGAATCTGCAGCGAGTTGAGGGTGTCGGCATTGATAAACATCATGTCTGCCAGGCTGAACATCTCAATTGTGCTAACATGGAACGCTATCAGGGCCTCCTGATCCCCTGGTAAATATTCGGTGGTTCTGCGTCTTGCAAGATAGTTCAGAACCGCGCCCGCACACCCAATCTGTAATGCTGTTAGATATCTGTTTGCCTTCCAAATAGATCGCTGGCTGCACGCACCGAAACACGACTCTCAAGGTCAATGCATCCAGCAAGTCTGAACAGTCGTCCCTGATGACCTGCAGTTTCATATTCTTCGGGATCTTGTATATAACCCATGTTTCCCATAAGCTCATCACCAGGTGTGGAGAACTGCATACGTGGGCCATTGCTACCGCTGAAATCGGAATTCACCAGTTTGCTCTTTGCGGGTTTGTACTGGAACTCAGCTGATGGTCTTGAGTCGAGAACATATGTACCGAAAATTGCATCTGACAATAGTTAGTTTAACAATCACCTCTTTGTTGTTTAGGTTGAGTTAAGTTAAAGTGAGCATACCGGGATTATCACCGCGACTTGCATCCTTGGCCTCTTTACTGAGATGGTCTTCGAGGGCGTCGTCCGACTTGGTGCTGATGAGAACGACAGTTGGTGAAGCATGTAGCTTCAGAGTATCAACAATATCTAGACCAGATAGTTTTATATCCTCCATAAGGAACAACTTCTCCTCTCTTGCAATATAATATGCACACCCAAGCGTTCCTCGGTCTCTCATGTCGATTGCCATTATGATCTCGTTCAACGCATCGGCATCCTCACGATCCTGGACTTCTGCTTCACTCTCAATCTCAGCAATATGGTTGCTGATGCGTGAGAGGGAAGAGGAGCCGCTGTTCGGATGAGACCGCGGCAATCCGAAGGAGGCCCGTTTTGCTGATGCCAGTTTTGGCAGAGCCGGTGACGAGGGGGGAAGGGAAGTTCGCAGCACAGAGCCTTGCCTAGAAAATTGAGACCTTGCATTTTGGCTCTTAGCAGGGGCCCCTCGACCTGTTGGAGTTTGAAACCCAGCAGACGAAGCGGTTTCTGAGCTACGACTATTGTTTCTGGCGGCAAACTTGGAGCCACGACCTGAAAACCAAACACTTGAGCTTGACTCCGAGCCAGTTTTCTGGCGCTTGGAGGACATTGTTATTTATTTGGGCATTCCGTGCTATTGAGATAATGTGTCTTTTAGACACTCGGAGGGAGTAGTATGGGCAGACGGTCTTCGGTGATTGAGGTTGGGAGTTGACGAGTGCCACTCGTGCCTCGGCCTGGAGAATCGAGTCTCTCACACAGTGCCACTCGGCGGAGAATATAAATAGCAGAAGAAACTACAAAACCCATAAAACTTGATTTTGAAATGAGTTGAATAAATAATATCGATGCAACCTACACCTACGGTATATTTCACAAGATCCCAGTGAGAAAAGGCAGCAATATTTTGGTTCGACGCCCCCTCAATATATGACATGCTTGCAATTTTTTATTCATCTCCATCTTCCGCATCCATAGCCCATATTATACACCATCAGCCCACACTCTCAGCGCAACTCAGCACTTCCCCCCTCCCGCACCCACTCCGCAAACTCCTTCTTCTGCTTTCTGATATCCACGAAGCCCGGTCTGCTCTCCAACGCCTTGTATGGATTACCGACATAGTCCTTTGCGACCTCTCCATCCGCGCCCAAGAAACCCTTCTCACCCTCGCGCTCAATCTTGCCGGCCCACACGCGCCAGCGTATCGGGCGCAACTCAGCTGTGCCCAGCACTAGGCCGAGTATGACGGTGAATAACGATATGATGGTTTCGAGGACGATATCTATGGGGAGGCTGGCGGATGTGGCGGGCACATCATGTAGTGCGTTGGTGGTAGATTGTAATGCTGAGTGCTCCTGGGCTGAGTAGCAACTAGAAGGGTGTTGGGTCAGAAACGGAGCTCAATGGTATGGATTGTGGGGGGGGCATACGCGTGTGCGAGGAACAGCAGGCCGAGGCCCGTCGTTGCTTTCGAGATCCAGGTCATTGTTTGTTTTGTTGGGTGTTGTCGAGGCTATTCGTCAGTACAACCCTCGATAACTTGGGGTTGACGTTCACTTTCTGGGTTCGGATGCTTGGCGCTATAGCTCAACCCGCAATCTAAGCTAGGGTCATATCAGGCGTTGCCCATACAGTTACTACAACAATCACGAATACACAATTCACGGAATTTGCATCTTTTAACATTCTCAGACATTTTCAGCGCGTGGAATTTTCGGGTTCTACCGCTAGTTATGATATCATCATGTCATAAAGCTTCGTTTGTACTCTTCTGACAGTAAATTAACCTTCAACTCCAGCTCGAAAATGTGACATTAAGTCGTCACGGCGCTGGATACGGGCAAATAGACTAGATCTAAAGGACACCATACCATCTACAACTTTTGCATAGCAACCTAATAAAAGCGTTAGCGGCTTGATGCTAAATTTTGCGGGGTATGTGGTGTAACTTACGACATCGGAAGACTGGACGTATTCATCGAACGTTTCGGCGATCTCCTCCTGGAGGTCATCAAGACCAACCTTCTCATCCTCAATAACCAAGTTAATCTGGAGCTTCTTGATACCGAAACCAACTGCGACGAGCTTGCTGCCACCCCAGACGAGACCATCCTTGGCAATGCTACGGACAGAGGACTCAAGCGCCACCATGTCGGTCTCATCATCCCAAGGCTTGACATCCAAGGTGACAATGGACTTGGCGGCAGGCTTGACCTTACCCTCCTTCTTCTTCCTGTACTCCTCTAGTCTCTCCTCACGGATTCTGACGGCCTCAGCATCCTCCTCCTCGTCATCAGAGCCGAAAAGGTCGACATCCTCGTCCTCTTCCTCCTCAGCGGCAGGTGCCTTGGCTGGGTTCAGGGTAACCTCAGCGACCTCAGGGCCGTAGGCGGTGTATGGCTTGGTGGAGTCTCCGGAGAGGGTCTCGAACTCATCGGCGTAGGAAGCGATGTGCTTGTACCATCTGGCAGCGTTGGGGTACTTGGCTGCGTCTGGGGCGGAGGAGAGAGCCTTGAAGGTGGCAACATCGGCTTGGGAGGCGTTGTAGCTATAGTCTTGTTAGATTGCTGTGCAAGACCGCAAATGCGTATAAAGCATGAAAAGGATGCCAATGTTTCAAATCAGAGTTGCACAAGTGCTTGGTTTTGTCGCCATAATGGGGTTCTTGAGGCCCCTCAGTAACACGGACCAATATCGTTCTTCATAATGAGGGGAAAGTTGAGTCACCGCTACTGTCATGGACAGCAACGGAGTGGCATGGCAGAGACATAAGGGTGGGATTTGGAGATTGTATGCTTACCCAAAGATGTATGAGCGGGTGGTCAGGTAGCTGTTGAGGACTGTTCGAGAAGTCAGCGTCGTGAATCTCCAAATTTTCCAACTCTTGGCCAAATAGAGGGGTTCAAGATCGAGCGGTCGAGAGGGAAAATGGCAAAGCCCAAGACTTACCAGTGAGACCAGCCTCAGAGACAAGATCGGTGAAACCCATGGTGAAAATTTGTTATAGAGGATAGAGACGAGGTTATTGAGCGATCGTAAAAGAAGAGTTGTAATGTCGCGATCTCTATTTGGGCTCGAGGGGTTGAGGATGTTCTTTTCGCAAATATTGTGGGAGGGGTGAGAGATTTAATTGGTCGCCTATTTAGCGTAGAGCCGCACTATCGCACGTGTGGTTCCCCAGTGGTACCTGAATCGCAGCCTGACGGATAATTTGCCATCTACCATTCAATTCTGAGAAGGCTAAATTCTCAGTGGTAGAAGTTTGCTGGGTTCTACTAAATTTCTATCCTTTTGCCAAAACTAAGAAAAATGTTACCATAGCTGAGCACTGGTGGCGAGGGAGACCACTTTGCCATTGATTGAAGGGGAGAGGCATCTTTGAAACCCCCACGAGCCCTATTGCGTGATAAAATAACCACTACATGTACATACTTATATATTTATTAACAAAATATT
>JPKC01002621.1:0-44477 GCA_000750925.1 Pseudogymnoascus sp. VKM F-4518 (FW-2643)
TTATTAACAAAATATTATATTATATAGACCGAGACATGTCCCATCCTCTCCTTATAACTCCATTTCAATTTTGACTTCCCAAATTTCAGATTCATTTCATCCCTTACTCATCCCCTCCTGAGATTGATGCGACTTCCAGGCCATCTCCCTTCACCTTAACAACAGCATGATGATTCTTCTTCAGCTGGCCTCGAATAATGAGGTCTGCAAGCTTGTTGCCCACCTCCTTTGAGATCAATCTATTTAGCGGGCGCGCTCCAAAGCGTGGATCGTATCCTCGGTCTGCAAGCCAAGTTTTCGCCTCGTCGTCGACCTCGAGGGTGATTCTTCGCTCGTCCAATCTCCCTTGGAGCTCTTTGAGGCGAATATCAACAATCTCGCGCAAAGCCTCGTGTGACAGCCGCTTGAAGATGATGAACTCGTCGATACGGTTTAGAAACTCGGGTGGGTAGTTCTGGGCAACCACGTTCATAACGGCCGTGCGGACTTCAGGATCGATTTGTCCCTCGTCGTCCTCCTTATACGGATGGTCCAGGTTTGCTCCGACCAGGATGTCAGCACCGAGGTTTGAGGTAAGGATGATGAGGGTATTGCGGAAATCAACCTTGTGGCCTTGCGAATCGGTTAAAAAGCCTTCGTCCAACACCTGGAGGAGAAGTGCTGAGATGTCTCGGTGAGCCTTTTCAAACTCGTCGAAGAGAAGAACCGCATATGGTTTCCTTCGAACTGCTTCCGTCAATTGCCCGGCGTCATCGTACCCTACATATCCAGCAGGAGACCCAATGAGCCTGGAGATGGTGTGCTTTTCTTGAAATTCACTCATATCGAAACGGACAACAGCTTGCTCGGTTGAGAATAGAAAAGATGCTATCTTCTTTGCGAGCTCGGTCTTGCCAACACCAGTAGGGCCCAGGAAGAAGAATGAGGCGAGTGGACGATTCTCGCCGTTCAATCCGGCTCTTTGCATCCGGACGGCATTGGCGACAGAGACAAGTGCTTCGTCTTGGCCTCTAACAGACTGCCGCAAAGTGTCTTCCATGTGAACAAGTTTCTCAGCATGACCCGAGGTCAGCTTAGAAACTGGAATGCCGGTGGTACGCGATACGACCGCAGCGATGTCATCGGCTGAGACTGCATCATGGATGAGGTTGCTTTCCGAACCTGCATCCAATCCAGTCTCGCCATCTGCTGGCAACTGCTGTTCCAATTTAGGGATGATGGAATAGCGGAGCTCTCCTGCACGGCCATAATTGTTGAGGCGCTGTGCTTGTTCAAGCTCTGTCCTCGCTTCCTCGAGCTCAGCCTTAAGCTTTTTGATAGCCTCTAGCCCCCCGCGTTCCTTCTCCCATTTCTCATTCAGGGCGCCTACTTCTTCCTGTGCAGCTTGCAAATCTGCTTCCAGTTTTTCTCTCCGCTCTCTGCTAGCAACATCCCTCTCTTTCCGAAGACTCTCAAGCTCAATCTGGATTGTCATAATACGCTGATCCAAGCGTAAAATATCCTCGGGTTTGCTTTCCTGCTGCAGTCGAAGTGCACTGGCCGCTTCGTCCATGAGGTCAATTGCCGAGTCCGGGAGAAACCTTTCCGTGATGTAGCGATTTGCCAGCGAAGCAGCTGCAACAAGCGCACCGTCCAATATGCGTACTCCATGATGGATCTCGTAACGTTCTTTAATACCGCGCAGGATACTGATTGTATCTTGAATATTTGGCTCGTTCACCAATATTGGTTGGAATCTCCGTGCAAGTGCGACATCCTTCTCAATAAGTCGGTACTCGTTGATTGTCGTCGCACCGCAGCATTGAAGCTCTCCACGAGATAGTGCTGGTTTAAGCAGATTCGATGCGTCGATACTACCCTCTGCCTTCCCAAGTCCAAGCAGGATATGCAACTCATCCACAAATAAGATGACCTTGCCTTCCGCCTCTTCCACCTCTTTCAGCACCTTCTTCAGTCGCTCCTCAAAGTCACCTCTAAACTTCGCCCCCGCAATCAGCTGTCCCAAATCGAGAGAGATAACCCGCTTATCCCTCATTGATTCCGGTACATCGCCTCTCACAATCCGCTGCGCCAGCCCCTCCAGTATCGCCGTCTTGCCCGTGCCAGCCTTGCCTATTAGAACAGGATTGTTCTTCGTTCTGCGCGACAGGACCTGAATGGTGCGCTGGATCTCAGCATCTCTACCGATGACGGGGTCGAGCTTCCCGTCTTTGGCCCTTTGCGTAAGGTCGACACCGTATTCCTCCAGCGCCGACTTTTCCTCCCCGCCACTCATGTCCATGCGATGTGTTCCCCCTGGAGGGTGTGGTTTGCGGGGCCCATTGGCATAGTGCCGAAGGGATACCAGGGGAGAGAGCTTCGGTGTGAGTCGAGGATTCGTACGTATACTTGGTAATATGTATGATCGAGGAGCTATAGCAGAGCTTCGTGATGTAACCGTTGATAGCCTCGCAGAGGCGCAAATGCGCCTTGCAGGCGCGTTCATCCGTGACGATAGCATCATTTGCGATGTGCAGTGTTGTTCATAGACATGAAAACATAAGGGGCATAATGAGATTTAAGACTTAACTATTGCAATTATATGCAATGTTGATTGAAACGTCGTGGAAATTTCTGGAGCTTTCGAGAAACGTCATCACGTTCGCGGTTGCTAAGACAAGGCTGAAGGGCCATAAATCGCCATTGCAGCCTCGCCGGCCCGCTGTTCTCATGATGACGTTTCACTACTCATGCTGCCCAAAAGACTGAAAAGGGGCTTCTATTTTTGGCTTGATTTTGGAGAAACTAAATAGTATCATAATTATAGCCTTGAATTGTTAGAAGCCTTTGTTTTATTTACAGTTGTTATGAATACTCACCTTACCGAAGGACCTGGAAGCTGTTCCTTGGTAATTATTGTACTGTACAAAGTGATACCCTTTGAGACCTTTGGTCCCCTTTAAGATCGAGATTAGCCGCAATAAGGGACTTGATGGACTCTACCTTGCAGTCAGTCTCAACCTCAAAATCTCTGATCCTGTGCTTGAGGTCTTCTGTATTGGCCATCTTCATACCTTCTGTGGCGTCCATGACGCCCTTCACGGCGAATTTTAACTTGGAGGGAGGGTCTAGGTTCTTGTGCACGTCGGTGATAGCTTCGACGATGTCTTTCTTTGCGCCTATAGTAGTATCTGTCATGTCCAGCATTATCGTCTGTGCCGAACGGTCATTGGCTTAGTAGAGACTGACTATCGTGGTGGATTGTTCAATTTGCCCTGGGTTCATTATTCTCGTTGCCCATACATGTACCACCTCACTTTATTCAAGAAGACTCTGATGAGATAACCAAATATTTAAAATTCTAGTTATGGAATTACTCTGTCAAGTTCATCTTTACATTCTACTTGACCGTGGTTGAAGAGCCAGCCAAGCAAACGCCGTACGCTACAAAACGAAACACCCCCCATCCAATTCCCTTATCCTTTGTTGAAATAACTTTTCCGGAAAACCCTTTGTGTGAAGATGCCGTTGAAGACAAATGCTCCTGTTCCCCAGATTCATGCTGTCATAACTCGTGTTGAAAAATGCTCCTGCCCCTGATTAAGACTCCGAAAGGAAAACTCTCTAGTAACGGTACATGTCTGGCTTGTATGGGCCCTCGACGGCGAGGCCGAGGTACTCAGCCTGGACAGGGGTGAGGGTCGAGAGCTCGGCGTTGACGTGTGCCAAATGGAGCTGGGCGACCTGCTCGTCCAGGATCTTGGGGAGAACGTAGACACCAACATCGAGCTTCTGGGTCTTGCCGAACTCGATGTACTTCTTGCCGAAAGCGGCATCCTCGGACTTGAACAACAAGATCTGGGCAAGGACCTGGTTGGTGAACGAGCACGACATGACGAACGAAGAGTGGCCGGTGGCACAGCCAAGGTTGACGAGGCGGCCCTCAGCAAGGAGGATGACGTGGCGGCCGTTCTTCATGAGGAAGCGGTCGACTTGGGGCTTGATGTTCTGGACCGAAGCAGCGTTGGCCTTCAACCACGCGACGTCAATCTCGATATCGAAGTGACCAATGTTGCAGACAATGGCATCGTTGGGCATGGCCTCGAAGTGCTCGCCAACGAGAATGTCACGGCAGCCGGTGGTGGTGACAAAGATTTGTCCCTGGGAAACGGCCTTCTCCATGGTGGTGACCTGGAAACCAGAGACAGCAGCCTGGAGGGCGTTGATGGGGTCAACCTCAGTGACGATGACACGGGCACCCATGGAGTGGAGAGCCATGGCGCAACCCTTTCCGACATCACCGAAACCGGCGACAACGGCGACCTTTCCGGCAATCATGACATCGGTGGCACGCTTGATACCATCGACGAGGGACTCACGGCAACCGTAAAGGTTGTCGAACTTGGACTTGGTAACGGAGTCGTTGACGTTGATGGATGGGACCAACAGCTCGCCGTTCTTGAGCATCTTGTAAAGGTGGTGAACACCGGTGGTGGTCTCCTCAGAGACACCGTAGCAGCCCTTGAGCATCTCTGGGTACTTGGTGTGGACCAACGAGGTCAAGCTAGTCGCGATTAGACTCGGATTCCATGTACAAGCAGGAATGGTTAAACTTACTCTCCACCGTCATCGAGAATCAGGTTGAGGCCCTTGTTGTCCTTGAAGGCAACCAATTGTTGCTCAAGGCACCACTGGTACTCCTCCTCGGTCTCTCCCTTCCACGCGAAGACTGGGACACCAGCGGCGGCAATGGCAGCAGCGGCGTGGTCCTGGGTGGAGAAGATGTTGCAAGAAGACCAGGTAACCTCAGCACCGAGGAAGGTGAGGGTCTCGATGAGGACGGCAGTCTGGATGGTCATGTGGAGACATCCAGCAATGCGGGCACCTTGAGTACGAGTTAGAACTGGGTAGGTATTATGAGGCAGTGGATTTAATTACCCTTCAGTGGCTGATCCTCAGCGTACTTGGCACGGGTGGCCATGAGACCGGGCATTTCATTCTATTCATTCTGGTCAGCTTCAAGTCCGATGACTTTTTTATTTATTTCAGGTGAGGGGTGTAAATACCTCAGCGAGCTCGATCTCCTTGCGGCCGAAAGCCGCGAGGGACAGGTCTGCGACCTTGAACTTAGATGCTGGTGCTCCGCTCATGATTGCGATGTGATGTGTTTTGGGGGTATTTTGGATGGGAGGAAAATGAGGTGTTTGGGAGAGTAAGATGATTGAGAAGGTGAAGGCGGGGGAGGGGAGTGGGACAAGTTGAAGGATCGTATATTCGCTAAAGATAACCCCACCAACCTTTCGGGTTTGGCGCCGCTTTTGTGGTGGTTGGCCCCTGAACGAATTGTGCCCGTGGCGGTGAGAGGCCGAAGGAGGGGTAAAATCTCCGATGTCCAGACAAAACTCTACTCAAACATGTATAAGCGCCCAGCAAACGTACGATTAAAGCCTTTATTTTATTTAAAAATAAAGACAAGTCTGTACAATGAGGGTAGTTAATTGGTAGCTGTAAGACTTAAACAGTATAGGACATGTAGGACGACAGCGATCGGGGAACTTGTGGCCTGAGATCTATACACATTTTTCGGGCTGTAAAACGCCTGGTACTCCCTAACCAACGTAACCCTGCCTTTACCAACTCCGAAAACGGGTTGCACCGAAACTGTGACTTGTTCAATTTGCTTCACCATGTTAGAGTACACTTAACACTTTGTAACAGTTTTACTGCGGGTCACATTGCACTGGAACTTGTGTGGCCTGTCTCTACTATATGATTGGCTCTCAGCCCGCATCGGGTCTCTGGGAAGGGCGCGAGAACTCCCCGAACATTGATCTAGGAACCCCTCGCTCCCCACGCTGCGTATTCGGATGTCATCCTTGGCGAAAACAACAAAACATGTGTTTACTAGCGTGGGCGAAGAAAGTAGCAGTTCCTGGATATTCCACTGCTACTCTGTACTTCACTTCCCATGGCGCCGAAAAAGGCAGCTGCTTAATATAGTTTTGAATTTTCTTTTATGGCTGTAATAGGCAAATACTATATACAGCTCGTTCTATGCCGTCGAACGCCATTGCCATGCAAATCCCCCAAACGAGCAGATCATTATCTCGCGTTCCCCATCCATCCATGCCCCTTTATCATCACACAAAACCCCCTAAGTTAGCTTAGGATGACTCTCCAGGAAGCAGGGTATCTTTAGAAAGGAACATCTTTGCGCTGATGGTGGCGGTGAAGTTGTCGACGGTGCGTCCGTACTGCTCGACCTGGCGAGCTAAGAGCATCGACTCAAGACGAGATGGCTCAGTTGGCAGCTTGAAAAGAGTCTTCCAGTCGTCTTCCGGGAGTGGCGCCTGGCCAGCTGCGACTCTTCCAGCGTTCTCGGCCTTCCTCTTTGTTTGCCAAGCAGTGACCTTGATTTGCTCACGGGCAAGTTGTCTTTGGTAGTATCTGAACAAGTAGTTAGTAAAATAGTAAGGCGGCGCGAATTTTTAAACGTACTGGAAGTTGTTCAGCTCCGTGTAGTGGCTCTCAACAGCGTCCAAAAGCAGGTCGCACGACTTCTCCAGGAATGGGTCAATCGACATATCAAGAGTGGTCTCGTATGCTGGATATAATGGTATCTCTGGGTTAAGACTCTTGATGTCTGACAAGCTGGTAGGGAACTCAAGCTCGGCAGATGGTACAGCCGGTAGTTGATGTAGGAAAGACGTCAAAAGGTGGGAGTTGTGGACGATAAGGGGAAGCTCAACAAGGATATCCTTGTAGGTCATCTTGGACTTCTGGAGGCTAAAATAAAGGAGTCAGCATTTCGAAGCAACGACATTCAGCTATGATTTGCAGGCGACGAACCTCTCGGTTGTGAATTTGGCAACCCCTTCCTTATAGGCCGCCATAAACGTAGGCGAGAGTCTGAAAGCACGCAGGCTCAGTGCTCCCTGTGCGCTCCTCGACACATCGTGTACCAAGCAGACAGTACGCTCGTTAACCTCCTTCTGGTAGAAGTACTGGTTCTCGATAAGGTTGAGGTTGATGAAGCTGCCCATATTCGCGCTTGTGTACCACCCAACGTTGTTGGCGTCCACGTTGACCTCACGCAAGTACTTGATCATCTCGTTCTGGTAAACCACGTTGGCCTTCGCGCGCGGTGCTGCTGCCGCCGCGTTCGACGCATTTAGGTGGTCGTTCTGGCTTTGGTGCGACGAATCGGACTGGACGATATCTGTGGTGGGGAAAGGGAAGCTGTTGGTGACCTCGAGGGTGCTGTTCTTGTCCATGCCGACGATGGAGCCGGTTGCGGTCGTAGGGAACGCAGCTGTGCAGTGCTTGACGATCTTCATGACAACCTATTTCCTGTCAGTCTGGAACTGGCCATCAAAGCCCTATCGCCATACCAAGGCCTCCACCTGGACCGCGTTGAGCGGAATCTCCTTGGAAATAGCGTCCGCCATATTGAATAATATAAGGTTTCCCTGGTGTACGACGGGTTGATGAAGCTTGCGATGGCGATCGGCAAGAGGGTTGTCAAGGTGAGGTGGTCGTCGCAAATTGAATACTCGTCGGGCGGGACACTTTTTGGTCGTCGTTTCTCGTTTGTGGGATCGCAAACGCAAAGTCTTGGCGTCAAATCGCGCTAGTATATTTAGCGCCATCGCCACGCATTTCCACTCTCTCACGTCTCTTAACTATAGGTAAGTCACGTTCTCACAATCCTGAAAATATGCTCTAAGGTGATTGATTAGGTTGCAAGTTTTCAGTTCAAAATATTATCATTTCAGGCCAGTAACGGCGACTATTGGCAGAGCCTTGTACGATGAAAGTCTATTGTAACGCCCGCTATGATGAGCTCGCTTGAAAGCAAAAAGCACAAAACCTCCCAATCGACCCCAGTTGAAAGCAAAGCAGAAACTAAATAGGTATCGCAGCCGGTACAAGTCTATCTCGTGTTTTGTCGTCTCATCATAACTTTCTTCCTTCTCATTAACTTTTCCTCCACTGCGTCAAATCGTCGATGTGGATTGCTGTCTTCATTTGGCTACCCATTCTTGAATGGCCCAGCTGTCAATGTTGTCCTTGACGACAAGCTCAAGGCGCTCAATGTGCCACTCAGTGTAGCTGTGCCTTGCGGCACCTGCGGCGCGGCGGTGAGCCGGCCCAACTCCGCCAAGGACGGCGTCCTCCTTCGTTCTCCAAACGCAAGTTGCAAGGTTTCTCCCATTTACATCGGGAACTCCAAACCAGTACCTGGAGAAATGTTAGAAAATTAAAACCATCTCAATTTTCATGGGACTATCACTCACTTCAAGAAACCACCACTCTGAACCGCCTCAATGTGGGCCGCCTTGTCGAGAGCGCCGAGGTTTGAATAATCGGTTGTTGGCGGAACTTGAGACCTGAAGACGACGATATAGAAAGCTTGCTCGGTCCATGAATGCCCAATCGCTTTGGCACGCAGACGAAGGTCCTCAATAACTTCTGCCCAGTTGAAGGTGTCGATATATGGAGCAGTTGCGTAGTCTTCCCTCAGGGACTTCATTTTGATCAATGCGTACGCCAAAAGCTGTTCTTGGATGCTGACTGTGCTGAGATCCAGCAGATGATCATGATCGGTGTATGGCGAGATGACCAGGTGTGTTTCGGCCGCTGGCTTTGGCTCAAGCACAGGCGCCAGCGGAACAGCAACTGCTGCCCTGGACTTGACAGGAATGGGTGCCACCACGGGCTTCTCCACGAGTACGGGACCGATGTCGATCGCCATTGTTACGGCGAGGATGCAAATATGAGTGTGAAGCACCAAAGCACGTGACGAGGAGGCGACTTCGTTCTCGGGCTTAGAATGAGGGACGATAGTTGGTGTGACGAAGCCGGAGACACAAAAAGATTTGCTTTGCCCAATTGACCGCGGTGCCAATGTGAGAAGTAGTGAACGAAACGGGGGCGAAAAGAGAGAATGAATGGACTCAAAAACTACCTGAATTTTGACTTTATAATAAAACAGAAGGCAAAGAAGAAAAAGTGCAAGGAGGGCAGTCTAATAAATACTACAATAACTGTTAGTAAGTAGTGGCAACCGAGACAATATAGCTCGACATCTTCGAGCCCGATGGTGCAAGACGGCCTCGGGTTGCCAGGCACACACTGTGGGACCCTGACGGTCCTGAAGGCGGTTGGAAAAATGTTTAATCTCGGTGTGGAGGATTTTTTTTAGTTTTGCTTGGTTCGTCATGACTCGACAATATTTCACTTGACTTCTTTGTTAGAAGCTAAAAGAACAATTTCCTTTTTGGTAGAGTACAGTACTATGAAATCCACAAAAGAATAAAGGGATTATACGATAGCCATACATACAGGAGATCCTGGCACGTTTGAAGCTAACAAATGTATAGAAATGGGTTGAGACGGGGTTGACTTGTACCTCAGATATACAATGGCGTATCTGGAGACGAGGGAGCGAGCGAGGGAGCGAGCGAGCGATGATAACGCGGCCATACTCTAGGCGACGGATTGGTTTACCCGCACCACACATCCACACCCACGGGCTTTTTCTGCCACCAAACAGAACAAATTGCCATGTCTCACGAACGGCGTCCCGCATATCTGATTACAGTATATTACCACATTCTGAACTAATGTATGTCCCATGTAAAGCATCAATAATAAGTAGAGGGAATCGTCATCATATTCGAGATTGATAGCCTCCAAGGTGCCATTTTGTCTTAGCCTTAGCCTTCCTTTCCTAGGGTGTGCAGCCAAATTCCCCGAACACACACGAATTACCCCTCTCGTACATCCGCTTGCCAATGTTAGCCCGTTCGTCCCCATCCAAACATCCTGCCATTCCATTATCAACCTGTGGTATAGTATGCATCTGTCTGCAACGCACAGTCCACACCACCGTCATTTACTTATCCCGGCTGATTCTCACCGCTCACATCAAACGCTCGCTCCCTCCTGCTGATCTTGCAAATGACCGATTGGAGAGTTATCGGAGAGTTGGATTCCTTCCCATCCCCCCTTGATCGACGCTGGTGATATTACCCATATCATTGCAGCTGCCCGTACGAGACGCGGACCAACAGGCCTGGAAAATCTCAATTTGGCCGGTGGTATACTCTACGTCTGCCAACAGCCTTCCCCATTCAAAGATATACATCTATACTCTCCACGTGGCTCGAGAGATGTGGGGGCTAGCATTTTTTTCACAAATCCTCTAGTCAACTTTGCTTACGCCGTTTCGAACCGGGGTATGCGATACGACGTCTCATCATCCACATCTACACGCCCACTCCACACCTCCCTCCTCGTACAAGAAATCCGTCCCTATCATGTCCTCATGCATCCGTCCCTACCCGCCGCTCCCCGAGCCATCTCCGCATACTCTCGTAGACCCCAAGATACAGCCCGCTTGCCAACGCAGACCAGGCGGATCGCAAGCTCGCACCGCGGAAGAGGCCCTTTACACCGCTTTCGGCAAGCACTTGCCGTGCCACGTCAACGTTCACGCCACCGCTTGCTCGTGCAGAGGCGCTGCTCTTCGAAGGGGAAGTTGAGCCGACTGGCTTCGTGCTGCTGTTATCGCTGCGTTTATCGATTGCGGATAGCATGACCCGGGTCTTCACGACATCTAGTGGCGTTGTGATAAACGATGCGACTGAGCCAGCTGCACTTGCGCTGATTGCCGTGACAGCTGCTAATTCCGAGATTGACCCCGTTGCCTTGCCCTTCTGCTTTCTACTTGAGTAGATAGTCCTTTTTAAATGCTCGTACATGGGGAACTGCATTGCTGTGAATGGGAGGTTCCGGGCTGCTAGGGAGGTGTACCCCCTGAGCAACTGAGTTGGCTTCTTAAAATGCTGCAAGACTTGGTAGGTTGGCGACTGCTTGAAGCTGGAATGGTGGCTGCCAGCTGGACGCCGTACCATCTGTGCATTTTGCTTTATGACTTCAGCTGGTGTGAGAATCAGACATGATGCAAGCTCAGCTACAGATGAGGCTGCAGAGTGGACAATCGGTAGCGGGATTAATGGATGTTGCGACCCGCTCCGTGTTGGGTTGATTTTCATACAGCCGCTTTTAACGGCTTCGTATGTTGTGAAGAAGATTCCCGCTACCAACAGTTAATAGAGAACAATAATTACAGAAATGGACTCACATGAGGGTAAAGTAACGAGGATTACGCTCCCCACGCCCTGGTACAAACCCCTGAAGAGAACCGCCTTATTAACTGCATTTTTGGCCGGGTCATAGTAGAGCCTTTTGTAGTCTCTACTCTGGAATCGCGTCTTCAATGTATCCAAAGGATACACTAGCAGATCAATAGTGAAAGCAGCGAGTCCTCCAGCCTTTATGTATCAGCAACAGACCTGACGTCAAAATAAGAGACGCGAAAGAAGCAAATATGCAAGCGCGGCCGTGGGGGTAGACCCGTGGGGGGTTTGACATTATGAAATTCTCGAGATCCGCTCGTCGCACCAAATTAGTTTGACAGGTATGGTGGGGGTTTGAACATTTCAGAACAAAGCAACAAAATGCCCATAGCGATGTAATATATCGAAGAATATGTTCTGCAGATTGTAATAGATCGCATATAAACTAGACATGCTTCCTCTAGCACTTTGGTGTATCCTGTCCGAGACACTCACTTGTCATCGAGTTTAGGAGCTATTTGTAACGGAGAAATGACTACCACGAAAAGAATATCCTTAAAAATAACTCACGATGAGGACCTCAACATGTGTATTTTTCGACATGTTATACTATACGCATCTTACAGAAGCATTCCGAACCTTGAAGCTGGACAGATTCCGTATCCAAGGAATAGCTCATTTCGTCATCGAGGTCTCTTATCGGCCAAACCGCGCTTAGATACGAGCAAGGTAAAAGGTACTACAGCACTACAACATCGCCGTACAAGACCTTCCAGACCACAACCACCAATTCCACGAACCCAAAAAATTACCATACCAACACCTTTCACCGTGGCGAACCTCATCTGGTCGGAGCTGCCTCTACCCTCGGCCCCCAAGGCACAGGAAGAGATGGTTTCCCAACCCCCCCACCCAGCACTCACTCCGCAATTCTGCTTCTCCACCGCCGCCCTGCGAGGTACGCCATCCCCACACGCCAACCCCCTCTCCCTCCCCCTCTAACAGCTCGTAGAATTCATCCGCATCTCCCGCTCCTCAATCGACGACTCTATAACCCAGAATCTCAACGCCCTCGCCACCCCCGCCGCCCGCGGCTTCGACATCACCTCCACCTCCCACCGCGCCCCCTCCGGCGCGCGCACGCTGGACCCCAGCTCCTGCACCACCTTCAAATCGCAGATCCTGTTCCCAGGCTGGAAAGCGCGCTCCGACGTGCTGCAGTACTGCGGCAGCGTAGCGGTGGCGCCGGACCCGGATGATCCGGGGCTTGTGGCGAGGCAGCTGGAGGAGGAGAGGGGGAAGGCGAGGGTGATTAATGATAGGTTGGATCCGTATTCGTCGAGGTTTTTCCCGAAGGAGAGTCGGACGGAGGAGCTGGCGAGGGTGGTGAGAATGGAGAGTGGGGTGGAGAGGATTGTGAGGGCGAGGACTTGGGAGGTTGTGGAGGAGAGGTGTGGGGATAGTAAGGGACTTGGGTGGGAGGAGGCGCTGCGAGAGTGGGAAAGCGGGAAGAAAGGAGGGGGTAGCGATGCGGTGTAGGAGGTATGGCAAGGATATGTGTAAGATATAAAAGCTGCATGTGGAGGAGTTTGAACACGCAACATTACCCCTCTACAATTAGAGTGTACAACATAGATACGAGTACATATGGAAAATATAACTACGAGCACATTACGGATCAGAGTTAAGAATATGATTAAATGACACATGACGATCCTGTTCTAAAGTAAAATCCATTATCGAGTAAACTACCAACCACGTCTCATCCCTCATCTACTGACTGCTTTTATATCACGAAGACACAATGGGAAACTGGCAAAACCACAACAAGCAGACTGAGGAGATGAGACCCAAAAGGCACGCAAAGAAAGGGCTCCACTAAGGCGAAGCCAGAGCCATGCAGAAAAGCAAAGAGCCACAGAACTTCGCCGTCGTACAAAATCCACCCTTGCGCCTCTCATAGGATTCAAAACCGCTGAAGTGACAAAAGACCAGGATAGGGATGTGTAAAAGCGTTTGTCGTAGATGGGTGATAGGCTGAGCTGTGATGAACGATTGAGGGGGAGAGATGATATGTGTTACAAATCTTAGTTCTGGCCACTCTTGCGGAGAGCGCTGCTGAGCCACTCGAGACCCTCATAAAGTCCATCACCGGAGGTAGCGCAAGTGGATTGAATGTACTGTGTCCCAAAGTTAGTGTTGTATCTTCACATGCCAAAAGCGGCTGCCTATTCAGGGGGCGATTCTTACCCAGCCACGTTGTCTCAAGCTGTGCAGGCCAAGCTTATCGGTGATCTCGGCGGCGTTCATGGCGTTCTGAGAGCGGGTTAACACGTATTCAATAAATTCGTCTTGTATGGCAACTTACTGGCAGATCCTGCTTGTTGGCGAAGACCAGGAGGAGAGCGTCCCTGAGCTCATCCTCGTTCAGCATGCGCTGCAACTCCTCTCTGGCCTCAACCACACGATCGCGATCGTTGGAGTCGACAACGAAGATAATACCCTGGGTGTTTTGGAAGTAATGCCTCCACAAAGGCCTGATCTTGTCCTGTCCTCCGACATCCCATACGGTGAACTGGATGTTCTTGTACTCGACGGTCTCGACGTTGAATCCTGTAATAAAACGCGTCAGTCCCGATTGCGGTGACTTATGAAGTAGCCGGGATAATTGTTGGATTTGCCATACCGATTGTTGGGATAGTGGTGACGATCTCACCAAGCTTGAGCTTGTAGAGGATGGTGGTCTTTCCGGCAGCGTCCAAACCAACCATCAAGATTCTCATCTCCTTCTTCCCCCACAACTTGTCGAACAGCTTTGAGAATGTAAGACCCATATTTGCGGTATGTGCGAGTAGGCTATGTTATGAAGAGGGACGCTCGTGCGTAAATGTCTATTCACCGTCGTTCAAATCAGCGAGAGCTCTTGCGGCAACAGTAGGGTAATAGTGATAGATGGAGTAGGCCATGGTGGAAACAGGCAATATCATGACGCCCAATATCCCCTATGGCCTCGTCCACGATGGGAAACGGGGCCAAGGCGTGGCCGAGTACGTAAAACCAGGCACCGTATGCGATGTTGATGGTTTTGCCACTAAGGGGACATTGGCGGACATGACTGAGGGAGACTCGGTGAGGTTGATAAGACTCCTACTTACAACGCAGTGAGTTAATGAGGACGAGGTCGTTGAAGTGGTGGAGAGTTGGATGATGGAGTAATCTACCGAGTAGATGATAAGGTGAGGCGAGAGTGGACAGGTCGTCTTCGTGGGATTTCTCGCGGTCTGTAGCCGCGCTAAGCCACATTTAGCGCTTCCAAAGTCTAAAGGTGCCCCTAGGTCTGCTGTCATCATTTTAGGAGGTAACCAAGATCAGGAACGCTCATATCGACGACGATCAGGTAGCAGGTTTACGGCATACAAACAGAACGAGCCACGATTGCTCAATTGCCATACCGACATCATGCGCTTTTCCTCAGCCTGCCTGCTGGCAATTGGTACCCTTTTTACCGCTGCGACAGCTCATAACATCCAGCTCGCGGGGCATGGACGCGAATGCTTCCACGAACAGCTCCGCAAAGATGACAAAATGACTGTTACCTTCCAGGTCGGCGACAGGGAATTTAAACAGGCTGGAAATTTGGACATTGATTTCTGGGTGAGAAGCTCCTGACGTGCTGTCAATTGGAAGGGCTGTTGTTGACAAGTATACCAGATCACCAACCCTGCCGGCGGACTCGAGGCAAATGAGAGGAGTGTGTCAACAGGAGACCACTCATTTGTTGCAAAGCACGATGGAAAATTTGTATACTGCTTCAGCAATGACAACTGGTCAGCGAACAGCAAGGAAGTCTCATTCAACGTCCACGGAATTGTCTATGTGCCAGAGTCGGAAGGAACAACTGACCCTCTAGAGATTGAAGGTAATAATACCGCCTGTTGACTACAAAAGTTGTTGCTAATTGCCTCTCAAAGTTCGCGCGCTATCCGATCTTCTCGCGCAGGTTAAAGACGAACAATCCTACATTGTGCTCCGCGAGCGCATCCATCGCAACACTGCTGAGAGCACCAACGGCCGCGTCAAGTGGTGGAGCACCTTCCAAATGGGTGTCCTGATTGCGAATGGTGTCTTCCAGGTCTGGTGGTTGAAGCGATTCTTCGAGGTAGGCAAATATATCATATAGTTCTAGGACAAGTGACTAACTCACTTGAACAGGTTAAGCGTGTGGTCTGACGGGTTTTGTCTATATTCACCCGAAGGTGGGATTCTGATGTTTTGGCTCGGTTTTCAAGGGCGTTAAGCTGCGCTGCATAGTGGAGTACGGACTCATGGAAATGAAATCATAGGAGAGTGATCCAAAAAGTATGTAATATTACACGAATATGAATGCCACATACGACCTTTGTTGCTCGTATTTGAAGCAGCTACGATGGAATTGATCGTGTAGCCCTCTACAAGGTCGCCGTTGGCCGAATCAACCACCAGACACTCCTCCAAGACATGTCTCAGCGGTGGTGCTATCTTAGCCCAGCTTAGCCTAACTAAACCCGCGAGGTAGCCACGATGCTTCAGAGGCGTATATGGCACAGGATTCTCCAAACAAATTGCCAGTCATCGCCCAAAAGACCACAGCGCCAACTAACCACCGCGGTTCCATTGCTCACCATTGTGTGATATCATACTCAACATTCATCCCTTAGATATGATCTATCACAACTCTTTGAGCTCGATGCCCTCCTCCTGCCTCCCCTTCCCCTTCCTCCTCTTCCTCTCCACGGTATTCTTGAATGGCCACCCGCTCGTCCTCTTGTCTGCTCCAGTTCTCTTGCTAATATGCCCGCCATCTCCAAACATAGTGGACCACAACCCTAAAGCAGCCAAAACCCCGGATACTGTGGCAGCTAGCAGGTACGAGAACTGCGACGAGGATCTCTGAGCGTAGCGTGCATATGTGTAGAAGCTGATCGATGTATGGTACAGAGTTGTGAGGAGGAGAGTGGGTGTAGTGTATGGCGTCTTTTGGACGTCTTCGGGTTCAGCTGTGGCATTGTTAGAGAAATCCAACACGAAAGAGACCACCGTAAGGGAGCATACAAAGTGAGCTGGAACCATCAAGCGGAAAAGCGCCGCTTAGGAAGAGAAATAGGATGGCGAAGGGTATGAGTGTGAGACCAAGGAAACGGGCGAAGTAGGTCTCGAGAGAGTTTGGCAGGTGGATGTCGTTAGAGAGAAGCGCGACTACGATGCGAGGAGATATGATCAATGGTGTCGCCTGTATAACTAGCCAGCCTGCCGTGGAATAGCAGAACAAGTTGAATGACTGAGAATGTTAGAAAGCGCCTTAAAAACAAAGCTGTCGACAACTTGCATTCATGATTCAAACGTGGAAGGTTTGCGCGAAAGCAATCGAGTGGTATTGAAACAGGATCAAAAGATGAAATCACAATGGATATCGATGGGTATCAATTCAAGTTATAAGTCACCGACCATATGATTTACAGGCAAGCTTCCATATGTCCAAAAGTTCAAAACAGCTACCCTGCTGAACACTGAGGCCGATAGTGGCTATCCGAGTAAGTGCGTCATATGGGACCCAAAGGAAAAGCGAGAGCCCACCATCCCTGTCCTGGCCAGAACCCCACCATCGCCACCAAACCGCGCTTCTCCGGACTCGGGACCTTATCGAATTATCTTATCCCAATTTACAATAATTCTTTATTATTAATCACATATTTATGACTACAAATCTACTACTTTTGTCTTGACCACCCTAATGATTTTATTATTCTCTCCCATTTACAGCTAGTTTTTCAGCTTCAGAAGTCAACTGCTTGAGAACGACCATACAACGTCCAGCAACTGCACGCGAAGTGCCCCTCCATCTGGACAATGTCCGCCATCCTCTCCGCGGACGACCTCAACGACTTCATCTCCCCAGGTGTCGCCTGCATAAAGCCGATTGAAACACTCCCACCCCCGCCGGCAGACGAAAATCCCTACGAACTCAAATTCTCGAATGAGGAACCCCTCCCTTCAGACTTGCCACCAGCACAGATCAGCCTCACGGATTGCCTCGCGTGCTCCGGCTGCGTAACGTCTGCCGAGGCGGTTCTTGTGAGTTTGCAAAGCCATGCAGAGGTTCTGAATGCACTGGATGGGGCGCCAGCACTGAAGCTCGGGCAAGACGGTGGGATACAAAGCGGGGAAGGGAACCACGACGGGAGGATATACATCGCGAGCGTGTCCCCACAAAGTCGGGCCAGTATAGCCGCTGCCTTTGGCATATCAGAGCCCGAGGCAGGGCACATGATTGAGCAGCTCCTGAGCGGACCCCAGGGACTGCGAATAGGAGGCGCACACAACAACGGGTTCCAATGGGTGGTGGACACAAATGTTGCGCGAGAGGCATGCTTGGTTTTAGGAGCCGACGAAGTGGCGGCGTCTATGCAAGGTGGCAAAGAAGGACCTTCCAAACCTATCCTCACGAGCTCTTGTCCAGGCTGGATCTGCTACGCGGAAAAGACGCATCCGCATGTGTTACCGCACTTATCGCGCTTAAAATCGCCACAGGCACTCACGGGAACACTCCTCAAGACGACTCTGAGTAGGAAATTAAAGATCTCGCCAGATAGGATATGGCATGTAGCAGTCATGCCATGCTTCGACAAGAAGCTAGAAGCGAGCCGCGAGGAACTCACAGACATTCACTGGGACGGGGAGGCATCGCCTGGGACAAAAGGGGTCAGGGATGTTGATTGTGTTATCACAAGCAAGGAACTAATAATGCTCGCCGAATCACGAGGCATCGATTTCGCGGCGTTGCCTCGCTCGCAACTTTCACCTTCGCTATCATTCCCAGATCCAGCCCTACACAACTTCCTCTTTCCACCACCCTCATCTATCCAAAGCAATGGAGACCGGGCGGCCGGCACATCGGGCGGTAACCTCCATTATATCCTCCAATACTTCGCATCCCAACATCCAGGAAGCACTATTCAAACCAACCGAGGCCGCAACGCGGATGTTATAGACTATAACATCATCTCTTCCAGCGGCGAGATACTATTAAAGACCGCAAGATATTATGGCTTCCGCAATATCCAGAATTTAGTACGCAAGTTGAAGCCAGTGCGGCCATCTCGGATGCCAGGTGGACGTCCAGTTGGCGCAGCCAGGAAACCCGTGGGGAAGGCTGGTAGCTCCGTGGAGCTTAGCTACGTCGAGGTCATGGCCTGTCCCGGGGGCTGCACAAACGGTGGAGGCCAGATTAAAGTCGACGACCCAATTGTAGCGGAGCGGCTGGGTAGGGAGACCAAGTCGGGGCCGCAGGAGCAGAAGGAGTGGCTTGCCGCGGTGGATGAAGCGTATTTCTCTGGTTCTGAGAACGGGGCCGTGGAATCGAGCGGTAACGGGGAGATGGAGGTGGATGACCCATCTGACACCATTTATGGTATATCTCCCTCCCGCATCAAAAATACCCTGTCCCACTGGGCGGACATAACAGATATACCCCTTGATAAGCTGGCATATACATCCTACCGCGCTGTCATCAGCGACGTCGGTAAGGACAAGTCAACCGACACGGAGCGTGTTATCCAGCTTGCGGGCAAGATCGGCGGAGGCTGGTAGCCGACGCCGCAGTACCCTGGTAGATAGATTTAGACCTAGCGCAGAGACGAATCCATCAACCAGATTTACCTCCCCTGTTAGCAAAACCAAAGCCCCCTCGCCCTGCGTCCGGACCTCTTGGTGTGCGTAAGATCTGCGCGTCCTCGCGATCGCCTCGGGTAGAGTTTGGTGTGGAGCGCCCAGAAGAGGCTTCGTTGCCGCGGCGTGCGATAGAGACGCCTCCAGGCTTGGCCGTGTAGTTCGGGTCAAAGAGCTCCCTTGGGCCACTATTGCTACTGTCAGGGCGGCGAATATCCTGCTGAGCCCTTCCGCCTCCCCCACCGTTGCCTCGATTCCTTCCCTTCCCTCTGCCACCACCCCTCCCATCGTCCCCTTGGCCTGGGGGGGTGACATTCCCGGGGCTTGAGCTGCCAGACTTTGTATCTGTTCCAAAAAGCCTTGCACGCACCTCCTCGTATTTCTTCTGTTTCTCCTCGCGCTCCCTCTGCGTCTTGGCGCGCATCTCTTCGACTGAGAGTTGTTTCTTGCCTGGCTGTTCGTCGTCGTCACCGTCTCCAGCACCTTGTGAGGCTGGTTTCCGGCTGAGAACTTTGAGGGTAGGTTTAAATTCCGACTTGAGCGGGACGGTGTCTTTAGCCGCGAGAAAGTGGAAAGTTTCGGGGGTTTCTCTGCTCGTGGTGTTAGGGTTGGACGAGGAGCGGGAAGCAATGCAATTCGAGAGAAACTTACGCAGTCTGCCACATCTTCTTGTTCTCCTCGGCGTGTCTAGCCAATCTCTCGGCCTTGCTCAGTTTTACCTCCTCAGGTTGTTGCAGCAGGACCCCTCCCTCTTCTTTGTCGGCCTGAGACTCCCAGTCGTCGTCCCAGGCGTCGGGCACTGATGAGCCATTTTTAGCCATTCCAAGAGCTGGGCCTATTAATACACAGATATACGGTGCTTGTATATAGTAATAAGAGCAGCGAAGTGGTATGTTTTGAGTTGAACAACTAAGCCATGAAACGCACTTTATGTGTCGGTTGGGTGCCAAAATGTGGGGTTTAGCGGCCCGGCACTGATGCGGCCGCCCGTTCCAAATGCAGCGCTCTAGAAGCCCTCCAGGTTGTTGCTCACACAAGCTCAGGTACTTTACATTACAACAGGCTCTCGTCCATTGAATTTAAAGTCGGACACGTAGCCACGTCGTTGCAGCGTTGCACAATGGCAGGTGAGTTATCACGCTCAGATTCCTAGAATCTATATATCATTTTCCAGCTGTTGGATCACAGATTAACCCCACTAGACTCCAACTCCCCACCCCCGACTTCATCTCCGCTGCAAACGGACGCACACCATAATGATACAGCTATGCTTGACTCTCCAGCTGATACGCCAGACCGACAAACTACTCGGTCATTCATAAATTCAACGTCTCATGGCGAGGGCAGCGGTCCCACAAGTGCTGCGGCAGGACCAAGTGGTGGAAAGAATGGCAAGGATGGGAAAGAGAGAGACCCTTTCGGGGCGCCAGGAAGCTGCTGGAAGAGTGCCAAGTATCGAGAGGAGGTCGCGAGGTGTGAGTCAGTATTGGTACACCAGGATTGGAGCATGAGTACGTTCCTTCCTGAAGCGTTGGAGAGCCTTAAAACGGGAAACCTTACAGTGAATCTAACTATTAGCAGAGGAGTTTCCTGACCCATTGGAGAAGAGATGATGGAATCCTCATTGGCCCAGGAGCGTGGGTGTGCAGAGCTTGTGCCGAGGATACATAACTGGCGTACGGAGTTGAAAGGGAATGGCAACGGCGGTGAGCTTTACGGACAGGGAATCGCTCGCTGGGATACCACTCATTGCCGGAGTAATTGATCTTTTATTTAAGCTTACACTATGAGCCTGAAGTGAAATCAAATTTACAGTTGGAGATTTTTGAACTGTGATATTCCTCCATGCTATTATTTAGCATGTCTCGCGGCACATCGGCATGAATTATGCAAGGCAGGCAACAATGACGACTGTCATGAGGTTATATATTGTCCCTGTATATCTGAATATATAGCCCCCTATTCTCTATGAGCCTTCATATATTGTAGGTCCCATCTCTCTTTGGATTCTATTTGTGGGGATATCCAACCTTCTCTCCAATCCAACACTGGAGTCTCTATATGCCCTCTCGGCAACTATATATCTAGGAATTGAAGTAGTATATACCCCTTCACATATCCTTCTGCTCCCACACCGGGCTCTTCAGCGTTCCTGCCTGAACAGCCTGCTTCACATTCTCAATCGCCCACCTCTCCATCTTCGTTTGCGTCTCCACTGTCCACGTTCCCATATGGGGCAGCAGGACCGCACGCTCGCAAGCCACGAGTCCCGGGTGGATCTTCGGCTCCTCCTCATACACGTCCAAGCCCGCCGACCCAACCTTACCGGAGTTCAATGCTTCCACCAGCGCCGCCTCATCAATCACGGCACCACGTGCCGTGTTAACGATCACAACTCCATCCTTCATCAGCGCGAATTGCGGCGTTGAGATGATATGGCGAGTATTTTTCTGTCCATGTCAGTTCTAGCCCGTCAAAATAGGCAAATATTACTCACGTTCAGTGGCAGGTTCAAGCTCAGCACATCACTAGTCGCCAACAGCTCCTCAAAGCTAACATACTTCGCCCCCCCTGACAGTTCCTCGCTCAACTGCGTGCGGTTGTGGTATTGCACAGTCATTCCGAATACCTCGGCCTTGATCTTGAGGTTTCGTCCGATACCGCCCATACCAAGTATACCGAGGACCTTGCCCTGGGGGTCGTGGCCCAGGGGTGGGCTGGGAACGCCTTTCCAGTTGCCGGCGCGCAGCGCGACCATGCTGCTGTTGAAGTTGCGCAGCGCGCCGAGGATCAAGAACATGTTTGCGTCAGCGGTAGCATCATCGACGGCTGAAGGTGTGTTGGAGACGCGGATATCGTGCTTGGTGCAGGCATGCACGTCGATTTGATCGTATCCGGCTCCTGTGCTTGGTTAGCCTATAGCTCTCTGTCTACCCTGATTGCGGTTTTCTGTTGCCATGCCACTAGATCTGGTTGACAATGAGGTGTAGAGTATGTAGGATTGAAAGAAATATAGCGTACCATTATGGCAGAGGTATTTCAAGCTCTTGGGTAACGAGCTGACGAGCTCCTCGTCTATGAGCCCGGTTATGGAGACCGATTGGAATGTTCTGTATGCAGCGACGACGCCGTCAAATGCACCGCCCTGGGACTCCTTGATGAAGTCTGCCCTGTTGGTAGACGTAGGTGTGAGAACATCAGAGATTGAGGCGAGATCGGACCAGTCTTTGTGGGCACTGGTAAAACGAGGGGTCAATGGCCATCAACGGATGTGAGGGGAAGCGTTATGGGCAACATACTGGTCAATCTCTCCCAAGAGGAGAACCTTGGGCTTAGACATGGTAGAGTATTTGAAAGTGAAGTATTATATGTAGTTTGGGAAGCAGTGGGGAGGCAGTGGTGTTCAATTCGAGTGCTGCTGTCTGGCTAAAGTACACTCCCTGGTCTGAAGTGCGAGCAAGGCCGAGGAGTTGTCGTTGGAAGAATACAGGCCACAGAAGACGGCATCCACCTATTCTACCTTATTACTACTAGATAAGGTAAGAAGAACCAGTTCCCCACTGATACTCTTAGCGTTGTGACTCTTTCTACTTGGTTCGACATCCAATGTGCTTTGTTTTGCCCAAACTCGCGTGCCATTACCCCGCGCTCTATGGAAATATAATTGGCACAATGCCCAATGGCCTTCCCTATCCCCGAAGCCTCCATATGGAAGCTCAGTTTCGTCAATTCAGGCTTTGATATATCTAACCATTATTATTATACTCAATACTCTTAATACTTCCATATAACTCTGTATCGTTTCCCCCTCGCCATGGAATCGCGATATCGGCACATTTTGGGCCGTGGTCGACTATCGCCCCGCCATGCCCCGCAGTGTTACTACCAGCGGAGAACCAACGCCGAGCCCAATGCCTTCTGGGTGCGGCGTGGGGGTAATTGGGGGTAATATATCCAACCAACCCCAAAGCAAGTACCGGGCCGTGGAATGCACCGATTTCCGATGGGCTCTTTTCTCGCATCTCCAAGAACGCCGTCCATCTCTCCCTGGAACGGTGGGATAACAGTGTGTTGTAATGGTGGAACATGGTAGATGTGTGGATTTTTCATGTTGCCCTATGCTAATGACTACTCGAAGTTGGGGCGTAACCCAAGCAAGGCCAGCCCATCTGATATGATATTGTCCCTTCGAATCTACCTGCCATTACCAGTTCCCCCTCCCAATATCATAACCATATATCCGTTCAAACGCCGATGTTCGCTCCGTTCATACCGCACTAAAGGGGTGTCCTTTGTGCAAATCCAACGCTACAACTACACCCAGAAGGAGGTCAAATGATCCTTCATCGAGAGGCTTGTTGCTCCTAAGACTGTTGGGCCAGACTGGCCAGGGCAGCCGCCGCCTCCCGTTGATCAACCTTCTGCTCCGCCTCTCTCTCTTCTCGCCCACCCCTACTACCACTGCCGCTGCCGCTGCCACTGCCTGCCCTCTCCATCTTCGCCATTGTCTGCGACCTCAGTTCCTCGACCGTTGGAAGCGTCGCAAGTACATGCTTTCGCCTCTCAAACCAATCCATCTCATTTTTGATGACCTGGTCCAACAGGATCTCCTTCTCCAGCCATTCCTTGTCTCGTATTTCGTTCATCGTCTCGATTTCTTGCTTCAGAGACTCCGCCTCCTCGTCTGCCCAGTGTGCTTGTCGTCTCAGTAACCTCCACAGCTCTTTCGTTCCCAATGCCAGCTCATCCAGTGTAAACCCGTCATCTGCAGTCAAGGGCGTGAGGCCATCATGGCCACGTCGGGGGGCTGGGGACTGACCCCCGTCACTGCCTCGGCCGCCCTGGTTTTTGATGATGATCTTGAGACGGTTGCTGCTTTTCGACCCCTGTGGCTGCATTGACTTCGGGAGTATGGACCTCGGGGTTGGGTCTGATGGGCGTAGCGCTTCCGTTTCGTGAACTATGCGCATGTGTTTTGCAAGGGCGTCGGAGCGGGTAAAGGACCTGTCGCATTCTATTCGGTTGTTAGTTGAGGGCTCAGCAACACCATGTCGGAGTTAACTTACCAGGCAGCGCGCAGAAAAAGGGCTTCTCCCTTGTGTGACTTCTCATGTGTGCCCTTAACGCGTACGCACTCGCATGTGCATGGCTCTTCCTTGGGCAATGCGCCCACTCACACGTATTCTTCTTCCCTTTATTCTCAGTATGGACATTGTGTATGTGCGCCACTAGCTTGTCCATATCACCAAAGTCTCCACCATCGCAACCTTCCCACGCACACACAGTGACCTGATCCTGCTGTGCATCTTCGTCGTCCACTTTCGCAAGCACACTTGGGGACTGTGGCACGTCGCCAGAGGTGTCGGAAGATATTGAAGATAGGGTGTCAAATTCAGGGTCGTGTGAAGCTGATGTGGCTCTTAACGAGCCCTCGTCAAGGCGCTGTCGTTTGGAGGGATGTGAAGCTGCAATGTGTCGTTGGTAGTATTCAGCTTCGTACGAGTCCGAGTCTGCGTTCGAGAGTGGCGAGCTCGCCGGAGAGGGGCTCCGTGAACCCATTTTAAAGGCTTGCTGCTGCTCCTGGGTAGATCGTTTGAGTTGATTGAGTAGTGGTTTGCAGTGTTGAGTTGTCGCTAGGAAAGTTGGCGTTTGATGCTCGGTCTCTCATCTGATAGTAGAAATCGCGAGGATGCATCGCGATGCAGGGGTACCGGTTGGGGAATAGCGTCGGTGGGTCGGCCCATGCTCCCTTCAAAAAGTCGATTTTCCTCGAGCCTCAAAAATAAACATCATTTCGATTCTCTGATTTCACCTTGTTGTTGGAATGGCATGGGGATGGTAAGTAGCGGATATTAATGCTGTACATGGGGACCTGGGGGCATTGACTATCAAAAGGTATGGTACTTCTGCTCTTTCCTCTTTCCCTGCACATGATGAATATTCTTCCAAGAGTTCTGCAATTCGTACGATTCTTTCGGGGATCCCAAGGCGACAGATTATCACATTTTACACTTTTTCTGATGCAAATTTGGACTCCATTATTACCCATGAATTACCTCGTGGCATACATGCTGACCAGCCATGTAGTTGCTATTTTCAATTTTGAAGATTTTGTTCAAGGGCCTACGATTACTCAACGCGGATGTTGGTGGATTACAATATTAAATTACAATAGTCCTAATAGTACTATATGGAAATATATTACCTCGGTCATAATGGAACCAATGCCAGTCCTGATGCTTCCTACCCTTCAATCGGTATCTGCGCCGGGTACCTTGAGCCAACAACTGTGACCTCAGCCAATATCTTCTCAATGTCCGCCAGTGCACTCTCGTCCAGCTTGACAGCCTTGCAATTTTCGTCCACTCTCTCCTTCCTCTTAGCTCCCGGAATGGGCAGGATTTGAGGGCTTCCCTTGACCGTCTTTCCTGCCTGCCTCACCCATGCAATCGCAAGCTGCCCTGAAGTGCATCCGCTCTTCTTGGCCACCTCCTGGAGTCGCTGAACGAGCTGGAGGTTGTAGTGGAAGTTCTCTGGTTGAAAACGTGGGAAGTGCTTGCGAAAGTCGCCCTCTGGGATGTCATCTGCAGACTTGATCTGGCCCGTGAGCATTCCACGCCCTATCGGCGAATACCTATCCTTATATCAGCACTATATCTCCGAGTTCAGAGATACCGAGGAGACTCACGCAATAACGGGGATATTGGCCTCGCTGCATGCTTCCACGACACCATTGGTCAAGATATCCGTCGACCATAAGCTCAATTCCACTTCCACGGCATCAATCTTTGCGATTGCTGCACTTTTCTTGATAGTAGCCGCCGAGACTTCACTAAGGCCAATGCCTCCGATGAGACCCTCAGCAACACACTTCTCCAGCTCTTTCAGCGTCACACTGAAGAAATCCACATTAGTTGGCACTCTAGCATACTCGAATATATCGATCTTCTTTTTGCCTCCCAGGACCTTATTGCAGTTGTTGACTCGATCGCGGACGTGTTCTGGGCTACCATCAATCTCAAAGTTGGCCTTATAACCCGATTTGATAGAGAGTACGACCTTGTCGGCATCCTCAGGGTACTTTGTGAAATAGGCGGCAAGAAGATGTAAGGAGTTGTATTCTGGTGTGCCATAGAAGTCGCCGCCATTCCAAAAAGTCGCTCCCGCTTCAAGAGCAGCCTTCATGGCTGGGAAGGCCTCTTCGGGCTGTGTAGGCTTTGGGGACCATGTAAATCCTATTATATCGTTTTAGAATTGGATGAGCATGACGTTGCCGTCGGCCGCCATCGGAACTAACCCATAAGACCGTATCCAGTCTCCCCGACCTCTTTTCCCTGAATCTTCACCATTTCTCTTGTATTTTAGGGTCTATAAGTGAGGAAGGCGTCTTTGAAGTTGTGTAGTTTAATAAATATGCCAATTAGACGATATGGTGACAAGGCAACTTGGAACGGGTGGTTTGCGTAGCTGTAGCACTTTGGAAGATATAAATGTTCACGATGATAAAAACATATAATACTTTGAGCAAACATTAGACCTTTATATACCTATTCTACCATTCTCAGAGAACCGGATCGATAATACAAGAAAGCCACCACACCCAAATGTAATAAAATCGATGGAAGTTATAAAGTCCATAAACTCCGAGGGATGGTTGCGGCACAAACTCCGACGCGGCCGCATCGCCGCCGCGTCCGATGCTTCGTAATGACCGCCTCGGACTGGATGCGGCAATCGGCCGCAGGTATTCTGTCTCCTAGCTGCAGTTTCGCGGGGATAACGGGCAATGGCCAATATAATTTATAGTTGTGAGGTAGTGGTGTAGGGTGTCGATGCGGCATTACTCTATCGCATGGATCGCTATTTACTATAGTAACTGATTTATAGAACCATATGGCCATACAGTAACGAAGTAGAAACTCATGGTTGTAGTAGTCAACAACAGGCATTAAAACATAACCCCTGCTCCCTTAAATTAGGTAAAGTATCTTACTACCAACAGTTACCCCAAATCGCTGGGTTTAGTTGGCATGCTTCCTATCCGAATCGATGCCAATAATCTTCAAGCCTCCAAAATCCGTATATGCCAGTTGATATTTAGTCGGATGCCATGCCACCACCGGGCTCGGCGCCTGTGATTTCACGCTGTGAACATATTCCCCCGTCTCCACATGAGCTATTTCCAAGCCATTTCCTTCGTCGCTCCCTCCAACGACATACATCCCGTCCCATGAAAAGCTGATGTTCCGGACTGGTCCGGTCATATCAATCAGCGTCTTCTGACAAAGCCAGTCTTGTGTGTCCCAGAGGGATATGATTGAATCTGACCCGCCGCTCGCCAGATAGCGAGCTGTTGGTTGTAATGCCAACGATAGGCATGACGATGTGTGGCCGTTTAACGTGAGGGGCTTATCTTCCCACCCGCACTGAAAGACGGGTTGTAGGTCGGGATAGCTCAATATTTTAACACGGCCCTCTCCTGTTGAAACAAATATTCTCTTTCCACTCCAGCAGAAGGCGATCTCGTTTGTTTGCACGTCTTGTGCATGTTCAGCCACTATCCTGAACTGTGTTGGGTCTATGAGGTAGATATTGTCCGTCTAAAGAAGGTATTAGATACGACCATGTAGTCTGTAGTTCTTTAGCATACCTTATTCCCTACAATAATTCCCTCGCCGTCCGGATGCCACGCCAGCGAAACAGCCGACCCCAGCCCTTTGATCTCGTTGATACAGGTTTTCGTTCGCACGTCCCACAGCTTCAAAACTCCATCTGCACTTAAACTACATAATTCGGCATCTTTGACTGGGTTGAATGCTACTTTCTCAATGCTGGCGTCGTGGCCTTTCAGCTCGGTTGAATAACGCACATTTGGCCTGTCGGGGTTCCAGACTCTAAGGGTGCGGTCTGCCGACCCGGAAGCAATGAGCGTTCCTAGGGGGTTCCAGTCTAAACACCGTATCCTATAGAAATGATTTAGCTTCTTGTAACATCAATTAAATTGCAATCCCCTGATTTCAGAAGTAGCTGGGCAAGAAAGACGGGCAATCGTTACAGCTGGGCCTTGCTCCGTAGCTGCCACGGTCCCCATCAGGAAACATAAAAACACATTGAAATTTTATACAATAGGCAATATTCTGCAGAAATAGAATATGCCTGTAAACGGAAAAGACAAATGGGCAGTAATTCTTAATTTTGGCAATGAGGCAGGCAAATTTCCGTAGGCCCCATGCCATATATGAAGCAGACCAATGGCGTTTTTGTACCAGGAGACATAAAATCTCTGGGAATGAAGAGGGGCTTACGCATGAGATCCAACACCACGTGAAGAGGGGTCGTGGTAAGGTTGGGTTTTGAGGTTGCTGAAAACTGCAGGGAATCGCTCCTTGGAGAGGATGGGTCTAGGCCTCATGGGCGCCATTGCCCCTTTCTACCGAAAGGAAACACTGGCAGTCGGTTCAAACAAGGGCCAGAATATGGGCCGTAAAGAATCAGTAAAGGAGCCCCCCACAGCTAATAGCACGATTGCCCCAGTGGGTCGTTGTCTTGATACTGGAAGTACTTGTAAGCGTTTGATGTCACGCGTTTTGGGGCTTGAGGATCACGTACAAAGGTTTGGAATGGAACCTCGGGCTATATGTATCCCTTCTTAGTAACAAATATCCGGCACAGACTCGAAGAATTGAACAAGTAAACAATCGTGCACAAATGTAGACAAAATAGAGTGCAAGTGTGATCGGCCTTGATCTATCTCTATCTTAGATCTTCAGTATCGATGCACGGACCACGGGACGCTGGGGTACCTCAAGGTCATTGCATACGAGTACGTGTGAGCTAGCCAATCTCGGCGCCATACTTGTTCCTGTTCGATCATCTTTTCGATTTATGGCTATAAGCTGTGAATTGACAACTCAGGGCCTCAATTCTTGTCTTGTGCTCTCGAAGCAGCAATATTGCCTACAAGGCATGCGTCGATTCGAATGAGGCCTCGCGCGCCATCACTGAGCCATGTACTGGCCCGTTGGAGCTCCCCGGATATACGCCGCTTCTAATAGCTCCACCTCAAAAGGCCGCATCTATCACTCGAATGATGATGTAGAGTCTCACAATGCTCCCCAGAGCAACTCATATCTCAATGCCTCAAGCGCAGCTTCAGACAATGCCCAGGATGACGAGGAGTTGCTCTCTGGGCATTTGACTCCAACCACTCCTCGCACCCCCGCTATTCAACCCGTGGAACTCGACGCTCAACGCCGGCCACCAGCCACGTCTCTTTACGATTTGGAAGACGGACACAATGATTCAATTCGAGAAGCAGGGAGGCAGCCCATATTGGGACTTAAAATGTCACGAACAGGGCACTTGTTTGCGGTTATCACAGCAACTTCAATGACAATATGGCAAACGAAGGTATTCAATTTCTTGTGTCCGTAACCTGTTGAAACGACCATCCGCTAATTCTAGATAGCCAACAGCAATACTAGCGGTTGTTGTACGCTCGCCTGGCTCTCTCGAAACCTATGGACCGAATGTCTCTCTCCTCATACGCCCCGACTCAGCCATATTCGTCGTCCAAACCACCCTAGGCTACCTTATCACCTATTCATTGGCGACCGACCCAGATGTTCGCGCCTACAGGCCGCATTTCCCCGAAAATTCCAGTGTTAATACCAGAAGACAAAGCAACTTTACTGGCGCTAGAAACCAAAGTGACAGGATACTATGGGGCCCCGGCGAGGGTGGCGGAGTACGTGAAGTCAGTGTTCGATTTCGGATGGTGATTAAGGTCGATGCGGGCATTGAGAGAGCTCTGGCGCTTGATGAAGAACTAGTTGTTGCAACTACCAAACCGCCTGCAGTGCAGTGTATCAGATGGGCTCCGGATAGCACTGGTAACCAAACCAGTACTGAGCTCCTGAGTAAGATGGCATGGCTGCCCAAGAAAGTGACTGTTTTGGACATGATTTATGATCGCCCGATGAATCTATCGGCATGGATAACCAGTGATGGGAAAGCCTTCGCCGTGCAACGACTAGTCGAATCAAGAGACGCGAGGAAAACAGAACCGCAAGACACAGGCAATCCACCAAAAAAGTCCACCAGCACAAGCAAACTCTTCAAGGGATATTGCTTCCATGATCCAAAGAGCGAAACGACTCATGCCACGAAGGTGGCTATAAATGCCCGGTTTTCATTAATTGCTGTTGCGCGTGCGGACTGTAGCATTGATGTCTACGCAGCAAAAGATTATGCTGGAAATATACCCCTATCTCACACTCAAAAAACTTCAGTATCAAGTGCCACTTCAGGGAAGATAACTTTCTTGGCGTACTCTCCCGACGGATATTGCCTCTTCGCCGGCTTTGAAGAAGGCTGGGCATCCTGGAGCGTGTTCGGTAAACCACAAAGCACAAGTTTCGCTGCCAGCCGAGGAGCTGCTAAAAACGGCGATGAGGGATGGCTCTATGGAGTAAGCAAAGGGACATGGCTTCCAGGCGGTTCTGAGATACTTCTCGTTGGACCCAACGACGATAGGCTTTGGATCTTGGAAATGTCACGCAGTTCGATTACTGGATGTTTTACTGCGTCCAACATATCACGAACAATGCTTCAGACTAGGGACTCGATAATGGTGTACCGAGGTTATGATTTGCCAGATCTTACCACGATATCCGCAGAGTCATCCTTGTGGCATCACGCCCAGATCCCTACAAACTACCTTACTGATCAATGGCCAATTAGATGCTCGGTGATATCTCTCGACGGGAGATATGTGGCAGTCGCTGGTCGACGAGGTCTTGCGCACTATAGCATATCCAGTGGCCGATGGAAAACATTTGACGACGGGAACGAGGAAAATAGTTTTGTGGTACGTGGGGGTATGTGCTGGTATCAGCATATCCTCGTTGCAGCCGTCGAGGCCGGCGATTCTTACGAGGTTAGGTTATACCCTCGAGAGGCACCTCTTGGAAACTCGTCTGTGAAACACACAGTCCGCTTACCAGCGCCAATTGTACTCGTGTCTCCTTCCGGAGAGGATTCACTGCTTGTCTACACATATGACAACTTACTCTACCACTACATTTTCACGCCCGTTGATGGGACGATCAAACTTGTTCAGGTTGGCCAGATTGCTTTCCATGGAATAGTCAGATCGCCAGCTCGGGTCAGGGGACTCAGTTGGATCCTGCCCGACAAACAAATGAATGAAGGCGATCCAGCTCAGGATGTGGCAACTGCTACTGTCGTGTTTCTAGTGGATGGGAAGCTGGTACTTCTACAACCCTCATTTAACGAAGAGCGACAGTTAAAATATGATATGCGGGTTATTGCCCATAATATCGAGTACTTTGCTCTTACGAGAGATTTGCCCGACGAGAAACATCAGGGTGTGGCATCGTCAGGGTCTCCGAGTACGGGTATATCTATGAATGGTTTCGAACCCCAAGGCCTGAAGGATTCTCTATGGATGTTTGATGGACAAGAAATCAAGGCATGGCCTGATGTCCAAGACGTGTTACGGTCGGCGCCTTCTGATTTGGCGCGAGAACTCCCATCAACTGTTCACTTTTCTACGGATTTTTACCCCTTGTCTATCTCACTAAATAAGGGGATATTAATAGGCGTTGAGCCTGAGCTGGTGCAACGTAGAGACATCAACTTCGCCTTCTTCCGTTTCGCAATAAGGGTATGATATATCCCCCGCCAGACTAGTCGCAATTACTGACCGTTTCGTAGACACATTTATTCATACCTCCAGTGCTCAAATTTCACTTATCTCGATATGATTCGACGGCGGCACTTCATCTCGCCCATCAGTATCGACATCTGGAGTATTTTCCTCACGCCTTGGAAGTTTTATTACATGATGTACTGGATGATGAAGTCGATAACCCACCCCGTCCTGATCAAGCGTTGCTACCTGGTGTGGTTTCATTCCTATCATCATTCCCGCAATATTTAGATATTATTGTGCAGTGTACGAGGAAGACAGAAGTGCGATCCTGGCGAACACTGTTTGCATACTTACCGCCTCCCGCAACGCTTTTCGAAGAGTCTTTGCAGCAAGGCTCTTTGAAGACGGCAGGGGGATATCTGTTGGTCCTGCATACCTTCGAGGAGCTGTCGTCAAGCTCGGAGCAACTTGTTCGATTGTTGGGTCGAGCCAGAGACGAAGGTGACTGGGAATTGTGCAAAGAGCTGGCACGCTTCCTAACAGCATTGGATGAAAGCGGAGCGACTTTGAGAGAAGCGCTGGAGCTGGTCGACATGCGGAGCCCCACGGGAGATGTTGAACGCGTGGGCTCCCTTTTAAAGAGTACGAGCCTGAAACCGCCACGGCGGTCGGGTAGGCATAGTTTGCCAACGGGCTTGGGGATATATGATAGTTCAGAGCAATCTAGCAGCGGTACTGCAAGTCCGGGACAACTGTCGAATAGTAGTGATGGAGGGTTACGCCAAGACCCAAGCAGGCCAGACTACTTCTCATTTCCATAGTTTTTGTTTGCATATAGAGCTGGACTATGTATTGGTAGCATAGTATGATGGAGAGATCAGAGAATATTTACAAAATAATGACCTTATCCAAATTCAAAGAATATATAACTGCTTTTTGTTGTAAAATATTTAATAAAGGTGATTGTAGAGTAGTATTGACATAGAAATTGTCGGAATTGGCTGTAGCGCGCTTTTGGGTTTAATCGCGACAGGGGTGTTGACATCAGATCAGATTATCACAAGCGGCGCCCGCTTTCCCCCACCACGCACAAGCACGTTGCTTCCTCAACCAAAGCGGATTCACGCAACGCAGCCCTCCGTATCAACACCTCTGCTCTTTCGCAACACCGGCGGAGTGCAGGAAGCGGCAGCAGACTCAGTCGCAGCTGCCTGTCCAACAGGCCCACGAAATGGACGACTTCAATAGCGAGACCGATAGCGATTACACTAGTTACTGGAGAGACTGGGTAGGTCTATCATGAATGCTTCCTTCTGTTTATAACCTCTGCTTTGAACGAGCGCGCTGGCAGGCACCCTGCTGCTTATTTGGATCGTTGGAAGGTGCGACGGGAGAGCCGCAAATTTTGACCATTGCCTCGCGCCGATGGGTCAGGGAAGGCTGCCTTTCCGCAGCTTTGAAGAACTTGCGCCCCATCCAGCGTGTGCGCTATAGGCATAATAGAAGACTCCAAAGCATAGCCTTGTCCTATTATCGCCTACAAAATGTGTGCTTCTTCAGGCAACCTTGGACCCCGAGACACCACTGTTGGGCGCGATGGTGTCGGCAACCAACTCCCACCAGCCACCTCTCAGGATCCCACGTCGTCTTCTGAATTCTCGTCGTCGTCTGAACTCTCGCCGTCCCGTGCACCGCCGGGTGGCTGGAATTTATACTGCTTCAGCGACAGGGTTCACTTCTCTTATTTATGTTGCTAAATGCAAGAAACAATGGCTGACTTCTTCGCTTTACAGTTCATCTCATCGCGGGGTAACGAGTATTTCTGCGAGATCGACGAGGAGTACCTGACGGATCGGTTCAACTTAACGGGACTTAATACAGAAGTTCAATACTATCAGTATGCACTCGACTTGGTTACTGATGTCTTCGACCTGGACTGCGACGATGATATGAGGGAGACGATTGAGAAATCTGCCAGGCACCTATACGGCCTTGTGCACGCAAGATACATTGTAACGACTCGAGGGCTGGCAAAAATGGTACGGGTCCCCCCCTCGAACTATGTATGCGAATGTATTGACTAACACTGTACCAGCTGGACAAGTATAAGAAGAACGACTTTGGCAAATGTCCTCGCGTCATGTGCAAATCACAACCACTCCTTCCCATGGGCCAGTCGGACAACCCCAACATCAAAGCCGTGAAGCTCTACTGCTCCAAGTGCGAAGACATCTACAACCCGAAGTCATCGCGCCACGCCGCCATCGATGGCGCGTACTTTGGGACCAGCTTCCACAACATCCTGTTCCAGGTGTACCCAGCGCTGATGCCTGCCAAGAGCTACGAACGCTATAGCCCTAGGATCTATGGGTTCAAGGTGCACGCGCCTGCAGCGCTGATTAGGTGGCAGAATGGGCAACGGGATGATATGAGGAGGCGGCTGAGACATTTGAAGGTTGATAGTGGGTTTGTGGAGGATGAGAGGGAGGACCTGGACACCGAATATGAGGAGGACTTCGAGGCAGAGGGTGTTGCGAACGGTCCCGTTGCGGGTGGGCCTGTGAATGGCATGGCATGAAGCGGCCACCTTTGTGACGGGATGAAAATCTCGGGGTGAACTGATGAAGATATGATGTCTGGTTTCTCAACAAATGGGCTGATGGCGAGTGTAAGGGGGATGCTGCACTGTAGGCGTTTTTTGATATGGGATAATTAGGCGCGGCGAATCATACATGATGCCGTGATGGGATGAGGAATAGCTTCATATGTCAAGTGTTTTTATCACTGACAAAGGCATATAGAAAGTTAACCAGCTTCCATATTTATACTTTAGTGTGCCGTGCTGTAGTCTTACACGACTTTCTTCAAGTAACATACATGTGGGCCCCTGATCAAGCTCTCAACTACTGCTGGACCATGTAGGTAGTGGGTGTAAAGCTGGTATTTAAGGGTTTCCGGGGGTTGACTTTGTTTGAACAGTACAGTACTAAATACTAAATGCTACTAGTCATCTCTAGCATAATAAGCAAACTTCCCACTGTCCTCTTTTAGATATATCTTGGAAAGGTTATCGTGAACATAGTTCGTAAGACGCTATATACAAATAGCTAAACCCCACAAGTGCGGATCTTATCCCACTCTACACACAACTACCATCATATACTTCTAAAATCTCCTAAAATGGACTAATTTATTATTAATTTTGATGTTTGCAAGTGCCGGGGCCTAACGCGGTAGTTTCCTCTGTGGGGAAAGACTGGAGCTGAATGACGATATTATTCATCGTGACGTATGAGAACAGCATCGATCTTGAGCGACAAGTGACTGAAGCGGCCACCAACGTCACAGTAATTATAATGTTTTATCCACATAGATCCGATGACAGCTCTAGGGCAGCATAAAAATGATTTCGTCATCCTATAGTTCATAGCATATAGTAGTTGCACACCTGCGCCTACTCGATCTCGTCAACACAATTATCTAGCATACTAAAAGCCTGTAAGATGTCTGCCCCGACTATTCAAAAATTGAACACTGGTGCCCGTATCCCAGCCATTGGCTTCGGCACTTGGCAAGACAAGGAAGAGCAAGAGGATGCCGTTGTGGAGGCACTGAAAGTTGGCGTAAGTTCTACCATGCCTGGTCACCTGTAAAGCAAGGGCAGGTTCTAATATTTGTTATAACAGTACCGCCACATTGACACTGCACACATCTACGGCACGGAGCCTGCAGTTGGAAGAGCGATCAAAAGATCCGGAGTGGACCGAAAGAGCCTCTTCATCACCACGAAGCTCTGGAACAATGCCCACGCACCAGAGGATGTTGAGCCAGCCCTCAATGACTCCCTCAAAGCTCTGGGGACCGACTATGTCGATCTCTACTTAATGCATTGGCCCTCGGCATTCAAGTCTGGCGCAGAGCTCATGCCAAAGGACGCGAATGGAAAGATGGAGACGGCGAAGATTGACTACCTCGATACGTGGAAGGCGATGGAGAAGCTCATCGATACGGGCAAGGTGAAGGCGATTGGGGTGTGCAACTTCAACAAGACCGAAATCGAGAGAATCTTCAAAGAGGGGAAAATCCCGCCAGCCATGCACCAGGTCGAGATCCATCCGTGGCTGCAGCAGACAGAGTTCGCGGAGTGGCACGCGGGGAAAGGGATCCATATGACTCAATACTCGCCCTTTGGAAACCTTAACCAGACCTACGCTTCTGGGAAACACTTGGGCAAGCTGACGGTAAGGAAGCATATCCTCTTTCTTTTTATAAAATGTGTTACTAATACAATGTAGGAGGAGCCTGTTCTCGTGGAGATTGGCAAGAAGTATGGGAAGAGCGGAGCTCAGGTTGCCCTCGCCTGGGGTATTGCCCATGGCAGGTGTGTGGTGCCAAAGAGCAAGACTCCTCAGCGGATTAAGGATAATCTGGAGGCCGACTTTAAGCTTAAGGATGAGGATGTAAAGAAGATTGATGGGTTGGATAAGAAGCTGAGATTCAATGACCCTTCCGAGTCATTTGGATACAACTTCCACGTTGGTCTGGATGGGAAAAAATAAGATAAATAGCTATCGAGTTTAGAATGAATATAATGTCTTGAAACACTTAATTTCACAACTGGTACCACTGGATATTTATTATCGGGGTTGTCATGTCATATATTGTCATACTGTATTCAAACTTATTTCTACCTAATCATATCCAACGACGCCCTATGCCCCGCATTCGCTATCATTGACGAGCATCATTCATAATATCCCTTAATACCGGCTTCCCAGCAAACAACGCCCGCTCGTTAATCACCGCTTTCTTTGGCCCCTTAAGGTTCTCGTTCCCTGTCCCACGCCCTTCCGACTTCGGCTTCCTTGCCGCTTTCAAATCAAGTTGCTTCCACACCCCCTTTTCTGGCGTTGCTGCGGCGCTGCCGCTCGCCTGCGTCGCCGCATCGTCAAAGCAGTGGCTATCCAATGCGCCCCCCGGGAGATCATATACCCAAGACTTCCTCTCCATAAGCCTCACAAATTGTCCAACCATCTCCTCTGCACCCCCTTCCCCACCCTTAAGCGTCGACCCGCTTCCTACAACTAGTAGCTTCGTTTTCGCACGTGTGAACGCGACATTAATTCGCCGCCAGTCGCGTAGCAGCTCTCCGATCCCGCCTGCCTCGTTGCTTCGAACCAGACTTATCACCACCACCTCCTTGTCGCGCCCCTGGAAGCGATCGCAGGTGTGCATCTCGACTTCCTGGCGCGAGCGCAGGTTGTGCTTCAACAGAGCGAGCTGCGACCGATAATGCGTCATGACTCCTATCTCGGTGCCTGGAACCCCCACGCTGAGTAGCGCTTGGACGAGCTGCGAGCAGACCGTGGCTTCGGTCGGGTTGACGATGCGGTTCCCCTTCGCCTCCTCACGGGGACGGGGGACCAGAGTATCCGTATTAACGAAGCAGGCTTTCGTCTCCGGGTCCAGCAGGTCGCGGATCCAGCACTGGCCCTTTGCTGGAGCTGCGCAGATTGTCTTCCCAGCGCGGGACATCGTTGATGGGGAGAAATGGTGCGTTTGGAGGTTAGCCATATTGGGGATGCTGATACTGCGAGCCGCGATCTCTGGGGTGCCGCATTTGAGTCGACCGGAGTAGATGAGCTCATTCGAGAGAGCCATCACCTCCGCACACATGCGGTACTGGTGTTCGAGGTTCACAACGGCCGGAGGATGGGCGTCAGAAAGCAGTTTGAAAAGACTTACATCCAGCCCACCTGTACGTGCTGCCTCGTTTTGCACGAGAGGAGGTAATTGATTGTGGTCGCCAACAAGAACGAAAGTGCGAGCCATGCGGATCGGGCCAAGGCAAACCGGAAGGGTGATCTGCGATGCCTCGTCCACGATGCAGTAATCGAAGGTGCGTTCGCTGAATATGGCATGGTTAACTCCAAGGCAAGTCGTCGCAACTACTGGAGTATCATGCCACAGACGTTGCAATTCCTCAAATGACGTTCTAGGCTTCGCAGCCAGCTCAGCAAATTCTTGAACATCTGCGTTGATTTTCGCCGCAGCCCCAAGGCGGAGGATAGGGATTTTGTCGTCGCGAAGTTTGAGAAGAATGTTGTCCACAGCAGTATGAGTGTAGGATGCAAGTAAAACGCTCTTCCCTTGAGATACCAATGCCCGAATGATATGAGCTATGGTGGTCGTCTTTCCTGTGCCAGGCATGCCGAGTACCAGTGCATAATTTTGCGCGCTCATAACCTTTTCAATAGCTCGTCTCTGATCAATGTTGATATTTTCCCGATCTTTCAGCACATAGTTGGTGGCCTGCGGCTTGAATTTGGGTGCTTCTAAGTCAACTATGAGGCTCCTTAATTGTCGCGACATGAAAGGCCCGTCCGCCATGATTTGAATGATGTTATTTCGGACTGTAGCCATACCATTGCTGAACTCATCCTTATCAAGTCGATATCGCACTGGTGGCTCTGTTATCTTGCCTTCGGTCGATTCTGGAGGTGACCCTTCGCCCGCAACTTCCATAATACTTGCAAAGATTTGATTATTGGCCTCATCAAAGCCGGGGTGTCGGATACGAGCATTATGTAGGCGCCGGTCGACTGCCACGGTAATCCGATGTTTTCGGACGTGCGTCACATACCCGTTAGCAAGCGCAAAATGTCCTTTCTCATCAGAGATCACTATGGGTTCGCCAATAGTGATCTGAGATTCAAGAAAAGATGTATTGACGGCTTCATCCTGCCTGATCAAGGTGTATCGGAAGCGGTTGATCTTAGGGTTGTTCTGTTCTTCGTATGCTGAACCAGGTTCAATGATCACATTTGAAAAGCACCTCCCTATCTTTTCTCGTTCGGAGCTGAGCATGGTCCATAGCTCGCGTCTGAACTTTAAGCTTTCCTTCTCCTCCTTAGTCAGAAGGTCATCCCATTTGAGAAAGAACTCTTTATGCTGTGGAGTGAGATGTTTCACAACCTCGTCGAACTTGCCCTTCATACCGCTCGTCTCTCCGTCTCCGTCGTCGGCAAGCTTATGGTATATGAAGCAGGTGGTTTTGGCGTAGCATCGATTGCACAGGTTCTCCTTTTTGAGCATTGGCGGCAGCTGCGCGTGTCTTTCACGGACGAAGCAGGCAAGCTCATTCCTCTGCATGATCATGTGGCGTAGCTCATGGCGAATGGCCGGAATTCGTATTGTCTCTGACGTTTCCATATAATATAGGATACCATATGCGATGTCGATATCATATCGGTCTGATAAAAGTAGATTGTATAGTGCAGTTTGTGCTCGATGCGATGCATTGGCATTCTTGCCAGTCTTAACTTCAAAGGGAACTGTTAATGTCCTGCGGGATTTCGCATCTTGCATTGTCACCTGGACAGTGGCGTCAATATTGCCCTTGAGTCCGTACATTGGTGACCACACGTGTTCCTCGACGTCCAAGAGTTTGCAAACGCACATTGTAGCCGTCTCGCCATTGCCAGCCTTGACGATTGCTTCTGGATGTGGTTTCGAAGTGACGAATACCTCAGCCCAAGATTGCAGCTCTCCCATCTTACTTTGTAGGTGTTCCACAGCTTGGGGGATCTGTATCTTTATAGTGTAGAGGTCCTCCAGATGCCTTGTTGCAGTTTTCTCGATGAGATCATGCAGCCAAGGGCTATCCCATCTGTTGGCCATCATTGCGGCTTGGAAAATCTCATGAAGAATTGTTCCATAAACAAGTGGCGCACTCGAATCACTCGTAGCCTTGACACGGTCTTGCAGCACAGCACGTCTCGTGCAACTGAACGAGTCGGCTACCACAGTGGACGAAATCAGATGGTCTGGATGGAGGATCAACAAGTTCTGCGAGTCGTCGATAACGCATTGGCCAGAAACGAAATCGCCGATGACGTGAACAGCAGCCTTCTCTGTGACCGGTGATTCAATCCATCCATCCCTCAGTCGAATAGTTCGATACTCTTTAGTGTTTTCTACTTGTACTAGAAGAACCTGTGACTGTTAGCTGGCTCTTAACGCGAGGCAGGGGCTCTTAAAACCTTTTCGACGCACTCACGCCCCCTCGGATTCTTGTAGTTATCTTCGAGTATGTTTGTCACAAGATAGCGCTGAATTACTCTGGGCTTTTGACTGAGCTGTAAAACATATTCTTAGTAATGGAGCAGCAAGCTACGGATACTTCGTACGTACATTGGAAAAGCAACTAGCTGAATTCTGTAACGCCTGAGTAGCCGATGCCTCCGCCACAGCAAAGTCCGTGTCATCTAAATCATCACCGTATTCATCATCAGAGTCAGCTATATCCGCCACTGTCTTGGTAGTAGGACCATTCTCCCCAGTCAATGTCCCTTGCCTCAAAGCAGGTTGATTGCATATTTCGGTGGAGGCTGGAAGGGTATCATATTTCGATAAGATCTCTTCAAAGTCTGCAGCAAACATTTCTTCGTCGGAATTTGCGAATTCATCATCTTCTTCTGCATCCGCAGGAGGCATTATGCTGGGTTTCGTGGCCGCGACAGGGCTATCTTGAGTATTTATATGTCGCCTTTCGGGGTGAGTTCCTGTTGCAGGAGATTGTGAGGTTTGAATGCTGGTCTGGTTGGATTCAAGCACCGCCAGGAACGATTCGTCGAATTGATCCGCATCAAAGTCCCCATAATCGGACGAGGTAGAAGCCGACTCCTGCGACACAGTCGTATCATCTTTTTCTTCAGGCTGTAATTGGAGTCGTGGTGCTTCGCCTTCCACAATGCCAGCATCTCCAGTCACATAGCGATCTTTCGCACCTAAAGGCGACGCCTGGTGCATTTCCTTCCTATCGCTCCAGGCTTTACTTCGTGGGATAGGCGATGAGCTTGAGGGACCGGCAGAAAAAGCTGATTTATCCGGGCTCACTGCTGCCACTTTTATCCCATCAAGCAACTCACTAACCCGTGAAGGTTTGGATAGTGCGCTTTTCATAGGCCCCATAAAGACATCTGTAGCAGTATGGTCTTCGAACACGCCAACTTTCCTCCTTTTAGGGAATTGTGTGCCGCAGCTGATAGATCGTTTAAATGTTCCTTCTCTTGACGCAGAATTTTTGACGTTTGCGCTTTGCGGTGACGAGCTGTTGCCCATGAGGTGAGCAAACAGAGGGTTTTGAGGGCCCCTCGGGGTGCATTTGTCGGCCCCAATCGCATACCCAGACCATAAATCTAACCCCGGGCCGGCATGAGCATTGTGGGCGCCAGGTTGTTGAAGATCACCAGCTTCTGGATTCGCGGCAAAATGTGACGATACATTTCCTGGTGACGACATTGGCGACGAGCTTCGAGGTCGCTTTCTACCCCGCCTGGATGCAACGTAAGAAGTGGCATTGTTATCTGCGGCGTTGATGGCCTGGTCCCATATGACACGTTCGTCTGGGGTTTTTAATTGAAGTTGTGCCATCGACCCCACATCCATCATGCCAATGAGTTCAGGAAGCGCCAGTTTGCTCGAGGGGGTGGCGGGAGTCTCAATGCTTGGCTTTGCGAAATCATTTCGAGATAGATGGTTTATCCCCTGCTCTGATACCTCGAGTGGTGTGTTTTCTTTGTCTTCTTCTAAGACAAGAGGATTTGCCCCCGTCCCAGACATGTCTACAGAAGACCGGCGGTTCTTGTTTTGAGCGTTGCATTGGTAGACTTCGAGTTTGCTTTTCGTGGCCGTAGATATAGGGATCGGAGGTTTCCCCCGCGCTGGTTCGGAAGGATTCAAATCATATCGGTTCTGAGGCGCGTGGTATGTTTTATTTCGTTGCCATTGAGGCCTCCGTTGCTGGTCCTGTCAGCCCACACTCTCTCTCTCAGTCACCTGGAGGAATATAAGTACCTTTGTCGAATGATTCGTATCTGAAAACGACTTCTGTAGAGGCATAGTATGGTATGGAGGGGTGGGGGGTGAGGGGTGATGTGGACGTTGGAAACAATTGCGCTCATGTCCCTCATTTACCTACGTCGCTCCTACTCTTGTGTTTGGAAGACGCGTCCCAAGTCGCGTCCACGAGAGCACGTGATATGGGGTACTGGGGTACCTCCAAGCCTCTCACCAAGCAAGTTACTCGTAAGCGGAGTTTTGCGGAGTGGCGGGAGTCACTCCGACTAGGTTCCTGGCGCTAAGCTCTACGGAGTGGAGCGCTCCAACGTGGGGGAGAGCGATTATCGGCAAGGACCGTCGGGGATGGCGCTTGGGTGGTCGATAAGGATTTTGAGATTCTCTCACGCCAGTCAGGGCCCCGAAAAACTTCAACTCTTCCATCTTCACCGCAACAGGTTTGTAAGTCTCTCCCTTCACTGCAAGCCATCCTCATTCGGAGCTGGCCATTAAAACCATTTGCTTACATTTGCAGCAGCTCACAAGACGACCATCATGACGAGTGAGAAACCATTGCCGTTCATCTACCAGTTCGCGGCTGGTATGTTACCTCAGACCCAGTATGCCATTGACTCTTGCTAACAGGATATAGGCGCCGTGGCTGGTGTGTCTGAGGTGAGAACAGGACTGAATTTAACATGAACACTGGCTAACCCTAGCTAATTCAGATCTTGGTTATGTGAGTAGACTCGGGGAGACCCGGTGCATTTGAACTCTACTGACTTCACATGCAGGTACCCGTTAGATGTCGTCAAGACCAGAGTGTACGATCTCTCTTGTATATACAGCTATTGTCGTGAGGCTAATACGGCGATAGACAACTGCAGACCGGCACGGCAACGGGCGCAGATGCCTACAATGGCATGCTGGATTGCTTCCGCAAGATCATCAAGCATGAAGGGTTAGTCAAGCCACGCAGAGAAAGCAGCTTGAGATTCTAATTGATACCAGTGTCGGACGGTTATACCGCGGAATCGAGGCTCCAATCCTGATGGAGGCCCCGAAGCGTGCCACCAAATTCGCCGCCAACGACAAATGGGGCCAGTTCTACCGCGACGCCTTCGGTATCCCCAAGATGACTCAATCCCTCTCCATCCTCACCGGTGCCACCGCTGGTGCCACTGAGGCCATCGTCGTGGTTCCTTTCGAGCTCGTCAAGATCCGTCTACAGGACAAGTCATCGGCAGGAAAGTACACCGGGGCGGTCGACTGTGTCGCGAAGATCGTGAAGCAGGAGGGCCCACTCGCCCTGTACAACGGCCTTGAGAGCACCATGTGGCGCCACATCCTCTGGAACGCCGGTTACTTCGGCTGCATCTTCCAGGTGCGCGCGTTGCTGCCCAAGGCCGACAACAAGAATCAGCAGATGATGTACGACATGTTGTCCGGTGCCACCGGTGGAACTTTCGGTACCATCCTCAACACCCCCATGGATGTCGTCAAGTCCAGGATTCAGAACACCACCAAGGTTGCCGGTCAAGTCCAGAAGTACAACTGGGCGTGGCCAGCGCTTTCGACGGTTTTCAAGGAGGAGGGCTTCGGTGCGCTGTACAAGGGCTTCACGCCTAAGGTACTGAGGTTGGGTCCTGGTGGAGGTATTCTGCTCGTCGTCTACACCGGCGTTATGGACTTCTTCCGCGCCATGAGGGATAAGAAGGCGGAGGCATAAATTCACATACCATGCGTCTCTGTTCTTTTTGATTATCTGTATATGTATGACCTGGAAGTGCTATTGCTTTTTTGATGACATAGAAGTTAGATCTTGGCAGCGCCGGCAGGCATTAGAGTGGGTGGAAGCATACATATCATATCAGTCATGGGTTAGCCATGGCACAATATATCCGAAAAACACTTGCACTATTCACATGGAGTCTGGATTATGAACGTTGCAGAGTACGTGCGTGAGCTTGGTAACAGGAAGCAAATGACGAAGACATTACTCAAGATACACTGTAAAAATACACCTACTAGTGAACAAGTTCCGCCCAAATCCCGAGGGAGGGACGGCATAGTCGGTGGCTGGAGAAGTTTATACACTAGCTTCAGCGAACTGGCCGCCCCTGAGCTCAGAGTATTTATTGCGCACCAGCTCCAGCCGCATTTGAGACCTCCGCTGCAGAGGAGCCCGATCACCGTGGACACTGGTGAGGGCATTGTTTCAGCGTCATCCTCTGTTTGGAGGCAGGTGTCAAATCCTCCTTCGATCATGGGGACCGGGCATCAACGTTAGCAAGAATGGCGTCGGTAATAAGAGTAGCAGTGGCAGCAGGGGTGACAAGAATAGCAGCGGTGACAAGAGCAACAGTGGTGCCCTGAGGTTACCAAGCGCTCTCTGATTAAGGTCAATCTCGCTGTTTATCTGCTCAATTTCGAGTTCCATGACATTGATTTGGTGGTTTGCGACAAGGACTCGTTCACGATATAGACGAAGTCTCCTCTCTGGATAGCTGTTAGTATTGTGGTTCCGTGGTAAAATATGTAGACTCAATCCAAACGACAAGATTATATAGCTCCAGCAACAGGCATCAATTCTCAGCAATGCACAGCCAGTCCATCATGTCTCCACACCCTTGGGCAGCACAAGCACTCCACGAGACAAACATTCAGCCGACTGCAATTAAATTATATCCCCAATACTAGCGATATACAGCTCCTGAGATCCCCCATCTCACCCCCTTATTGCCCGCCAAAAAAATACAAGCCAAAGCCATTCCATTTCATCCCGTTCGGCCGCACCCAAAACCTCATTGTGATATCGTACAACAGCCATCATCCCCAAAGCAAGATCAACCTAGCAAAGCAAAACAAGGACCCGTGAAAAAACGCCAGTACAAATGATAGGCTTAGGTGGACTCCATTGCGTCCTCGTCGCCTACCATGTCTAGGACGCGGGCGTACTGGACTGTGACGCGTTGGAGATCGCGGAATTTGCCTGTATATTGTTAGTTTTCTGATTCGGCAGGCAAGAGTGTGGTCGAAAGTGACAAACATACCAAGAATCAGCACAACCCCCTTCAACAACTCCCTCCGATCCCACCCACAAATCGTCTCCCCCTCCGCCATCCACCCCTTCC
>JPKC01002622.1:0-28364 GCA_000750925.1 Pseudogymnoascus sp. VKM F-4518 (FW-2643)
TTTTTGGGTCAGCTGAGCTAACCCCTGATGGTCTGCTCACCTGTGTACTCCCTTGCGTGCGGTGATCAAGAACGGAGTATATAGCTCGAGTCCCTCGCGAGCGTCGCGTGGAGAACATGCCTGTAAACTCGAGACGTTTTAGAGCTACAGACGGGGTTGTACTATCGACAACCAAAGCGAGGTTAGTTGGTTGATTGAGCTTGTTCAGCTTTTTGAGCTTGTTGGGGCTTTGTGGGGTTTGAGAGCCGACGGGTAGTGGATCTTGGTGCTGGTCTTGTCACTTCTGTCATAGCTACCACATCTCAATCGGGTACCCAACAATGGAGGAATCGAAGCCGCGGTTCACGGTGGCGTGGATCAACATCATTTGCGCGATCTTCTCATGTCTTGGGGCTTTCATTTTTGGCTTCGACAGCGGTATGTCAATTCCAGTCTCTCCGCCGAGCTTGTTTCGTTGTTCAGTTGGCGCGAGGTACCGTAGTATCCTTACTAGTTGCTGACTTTTGCGCATACAGGAATCTTCAATACTACTATCGCCCATGATAGCTTTAATATCTATATGTTTGGGAGAACAACAGGTGATGCAATTTTGACAGGTACGCTGCATTCCGCACCATGGCCTGGAATGTTATGCTAACCGTTGAGATTAGGCGCCGTTGCGTCAACATACACTGGTGGAACTGCCATCGGTGGTCTCTTCTCAGGATGGTCGGCTGGGAGGTTCGGGCGTAAGAAGACAATTATCGGTGCAGCTGCCATAGGTAAGTTCCCTGCGTCACAGTAATATAATCAACTAACAGCTCTTTAGTCGCCTTTGGCACGACCCTTCAAACGGCTGCCCAAAATTTGGGTATGCTGATCGCGGGCCGTGTCATTGCAGGCCTCGCCGTGGGTATCCTACTGTCCATTGTTCCCGTCTATAATGCCGAATTGGCTGTCCCACAGCACCGTGGAGTAATCGTTGGTCTTTTTGCTGTCCTGGCTTCATTTGGTGTTGTATGCTCCAATTGGATTGGATACGGCTGTCAATTCGCACATGGAGATGCACAGTGGAGGATCCCACTTGGGTGCCAAATCCCCACTGCGGTTATTCTTGGTATCGGTGGTTTCTTTTTGCCAGAATCGCCCCGCTGGTGTGGGTTTTGCCATCCCGCTCCTGTCCTGTCGACATTGAGTTTCCCTTGCTAATCCCGATTCTAGTGATTGAACAAAACCGAAGCCATGAAGCGCACAAGAGTGAGACTAACCTTCCATAATCAGCTGTGCGGTATTTAACTTGAATCTCTAGTCATGACTCGCATCCATGGTGGACTAGGGAAAGACTTCGTTTCCCGGGAGTTCACGCAGATGCATGAGCAGATCATTGCCGAAAGGGAAGCCAATGAATCCCGCTGGATTGACTGCTTTGCCACGCCGTCTGCCCGTAGGAGAATGTGGATTGGTATCTTTGTGAACATCTTCAACAATCTCGGGGGCACACCGGTTATCAGTAACTACCAGTCTAGATTATTTAAGGAGATCGGCTTCACGGGCACAAAGACATTGTTTTTGTCAGGGTGCTACGGTTTAGCTGGGTTTGCAGGTGTTCTTACCAATATAACCTTAGTCGCTGACCGGATGGGCCGTAAGGACTCGATGTGTAAGTTGTCCTACCAAACTCAGTGTCTATTGTCTGACAATGTTAGGGATCGGAGCTATCGTTCTCGTGGTCGATTTGGTGATCCTAATGCCCCTCACCAAAATATACACCGGCTCCGAGAATCAAGCTGGCAAGGCAGCTGCCGTGACATTCATCTTCCTCCATTCCTATCCATACTCTGTCTTTATGTACGGCACCGTATGGGTCTACACGTCGGAAATGTTCCCAACACGGCTGCGCGCCAAGGGTGTGGCCATCTGCACCTTCTGGGGCCAGGCCTTCACCATCCTCCTCCAACAGATCGGACTCAAGGTCTTTGAGGAGATAGGATACCTCTTCTATATTGTCTTCATCGTATGCACTAGCTTCGCAGCAGTCGTATACTACCTGTTCCTACCTGAGACCAAAGGAGCAACGCTGGAGGATATCTCGCGTTTCTTCGGAGACCCGGTAGTTGCCACGCTCAACGAGAGTCAGACGCGCATAGCAAAGGTTTTAAACGAGGTTGATGGACTTGCGGACACAGGTGATGAGAGTGGAGAGCGCGGCGGGAAGGGCGGGGACGTTCTGATAGACGAGAAAAGGGATTAGAATCGCAATTGCGTGAACCGCAGGGATCGGGCTGCCATTTTGGGTTGCTCCAGGCCCCTTTCGATAGTTGTGTGCATATATGTAGGCGGCCTATTCAAGCCAATGCAGCTTACTCGTGCCGACCGCCTTATCGGATGATTGATGCAAACTATTTAAGCTAATAGAACTTGTCTCTTTGCCTCTATTTGTGAGTAACTGGCTTATTAGCGGCAGTCTTACGTGATTGAACGCTTGGGTTCAAACAATGGTTACTATGAACACTGCAGTTATGTACAGTCCCTCTTCGGGCTTTTGGGCGGCACAAGTACGTAGACGGCGTAATCCAACCAATGCAACTTAGTATATTCTGCATCTATATTCATCCCGTTCCTATGATGCATCCCACGCTTCTATGCACCCCCGCCTCCTTTCGGGTCTTGGTGTCTCACGGCTCACATTAGCCCCTTGGAAGTCTTCAACAAACCACACCTTTATTTATATAAGGCTGGCCAAAGCCAGTTATCAGAATTCCGCCTTCAATACTTCCCTGATTAATTACAGCCACCTCTCGGTGTAACCTCCGGCAGTTGCACGCTTGTGGGATAGTGCCGCGCCATCCCGCGTTCGAACCCCGCTGCCCCGCATCTTATCTGGAAAATCTGGAAAATACTTGGAGGGGCAAGTGACCCCACGCCTCATTAAAAACCAACCTTTGCGCATACGAGCTGTACGAGCTTTGTACGAGTATGCCGCGACCCACGCGCTTGTGTTTGCCATTCCAATAAGCAATAAGCACGGAATTGGGGATCGCTGGCCCACGAGATGATGCTCCTGTTGCTGGATGCCCCAGCGCGTTGAGCGAAACAAATTGGTAAGGCGTGGTAGATCATGGGAATAGCGGGGGAGGTGGTGGGTATATAAACAACTGTTATGGACGTGGGTTCTTTTTGAAGGAGGATATAAATATTCCGGGGGTTTCCTATGTTTTTTACTCATCCCCACGTTCGCTATATATAAGTTAGCTTTCTCATATCTGGTCACGTTTCGCTCATAGAACCATGACACCATCGCTTGAGGCCGGCTCCGAAGTTATTGCTCCCGTGAGGAGCGGTATGATTAAGGAGCCTCTAAAAGTATCTGGAGCACTGCCGCCAGACTACTTCGATGTGACGTCAATTATTGGGCGCGAGTATCCAACTCTTCAGCTTTCGGAGCTGATGAGCTCCCCTCGGCGTGACCAATACATCAGAGACCTAGCAATTACAGGTACGTGGAGCTCTCAATGGCACTATGCAAGGCTACAGCTCTATGTAGTTGATCAATCGCCACAGTCGCTGACCTGAACTGCAGTGTCTGAACGGGGCGTTGTCTTCTTCCGCAATCAGAAAGACCTCACGGTCTCAATGCAAAAGGAATTCATCGATCTTCTTGGGAGGCTCTCTGGGAAGCCGGCAACTTCTGGCATCCACATCCACCCCCTTCTCGAAGGCAAGCGTGATGTAGGCATCAATGATGCTGGCGACGTCGACGACCACATCTCCGTCATCTCCTCCAAACTAAGCCGCAAGCTTCACCTCGCCTCCCGATACACCTTCGCCAGCAAAGGCTGGCACTCCGAGTACTTCCCCCCATCTTTTGATCATTATAAAGCTAACCCCCCAAGTATGACCTTCGAGCACGTCCCCTCCGACTACGCCATTCTCAAAATGCGGAAAGTCCCCCCCACCGGCGGCGACACCATCTGGGCCTCCGGCTACGAGATGTACGACCGCCTCTCCGCCCCCTACCAGCGCTTCCTCGAGGGTCTAACCGCCAAGCACGCAAACCCCGACTTCCAGGCTGCCGCTGCCCGCGTCGGCTTCGAGATCCACCCGGGCCCGCGTGGTGCCGCCGAGAACGTCGGGCAGGACCTAATCGCCAATCATCCTGTCGTTAGGACAAACCCAGTGACGGGCTGGAAGAGCATTTATGGAGCTCTTAACCAGATCGAGCAGCTGAACGAGCTGGCGCCGCAGGAGAGCCAGGAGGTGCTGAGGTATCTAGGGCAGTTGTTGACGAATAATCATGATTTGCAGTGTCGGTTTAAGTGGGGTGTTGATGATGTGGCTATTGTAAGTTTTCCACTCCCCCTGGGTATGTGTGGATGGTGCTGATAGGCGACTGTTGCAGTGGGATAATAGGAGCTCGTTCCATACGGGTACCTCTGATGTTGATGTTAACCACACGAGGACGGGAAATCGGGCAGTCAGTATGGGTGAGGTTCCGTATCTGGATCCAAAGTCCACGTCAAGACGAGAAGCTCTTGGTGAAGCTGAGTAGAGACGTGCGTTAGGCCTTTAATTGTGCATTGCATTTTATTGCATTTAGTTGAAGCGTGAAAATATTGCCATAAAGTACCGACATATCCATCATAGTTAGGTTTTTGGTGTGGCCCTATGTCTCAAGTCGTAACCTGTTGTATTTCGTAAAAACCCCTTTTCTATATAATACAGTTGTCCTTGGTTCGAGAGTTTCTGCTCTTATTATTGACATTTGGCTCCTCACGCAATTCTACGTGGAGTTTCTACTATATGACACTTGACTGCCAGGGCTAATGCGCGTTGTGTCTCAGACGGTGTCTAAGATTCTTGGCCTGCAAGAACGTTCAATCTGAACTTCGAAACAATAAGGCGGAAGCTGATATAATGGAATAAATTTTATTTCTATATATACTTTTATCATACCTCCAAAACTGCAATATCCACGTGCAATTATATATGGCAGGCAGAATGTTTTCCTCTTTGTTCATGCTGCGTCTCTCATATATCTCAGTGACCTATTTAACAATTCAGCAACACAGCGTTCGCAAACAGCGCATATGAATCCGCATTAAGCACCGCTAGTGCCGAGGTCAGCGCCGTTGCCGCAGCATACCCATACCCATTATCCTGGGTGGATGGGGAGAACACGGCCGGCACGTGCGTGAATTCGTGGATAGTCGTCGTCGCCTCGTCCTGGTTGTGGCAGACATCCGTCAGCGGCGGCAACGCCGAGTAGTACGCAGGGCAGTTGACGACAGTGCTCGAGGCCCCCAACGTGTACGCCACCACGTTGTCCTTGCAATACGTCTGCGGGTCGATGCAGTAGTACAACACGGACCCGCTATTCGCGGAGGAGCACTCCTTTGCTACGGCCGTCAGGCGCGCAGACACGGTTGCGCGTACTGTCGCGTCTGTGGTCTTGAAATACTCGTTGAAGCGGGCAGCGGAGCCGGAGGCCGCGGCTGTCGCTGCGGCGGTAGCGAGCTTTGCACAGTTCGCCAGCGCCGTGTTCATGGCTGCCAAGTTGGTGCCGGCGCAGTTTGGCTGCACGTTTGCCCGGGGTTCGAGGCCGAGGTCACGCTTGACTTTGCGGGCAGCGGGGCCGTCGACGGGGACGGTGACGAGATTTGAGCGGTAGGGGTGGGCGACGGTGGGGAAGTCCGTGGTTCCGATAGGGCCGTAGGGAATGGCGCCCTCGGCGACAAATGCGTAGGTCTCACTGTCAAAGTCGTGAACGCTGGCGGCGTCGATGGTGGTCTCGTACGTAGCGCCAGCGGCGAGGGGGATGAAAGCCTCAGCACTGAGGTTGGTTCGCACTATGGTGCGAAGGATGCCAGTGAAGGGGATACGACTGGCGTGGACGTAGTCTGAGCTCTCTGCGCTTGCGTCGGGCACGGTGTAGATGTTCAGCTTCTCCACGGGGGCGGAGTCGAGGAGGGTGCCGTAGGCGAAGAGGTTCAGGTCTGTGGAGCCGGTATTGGTAACTTTGGCGCTGAAGACGGCATTGCCGATAGGGATGATGGACACATCAAGGGGACTCTCCACAGAATCATCGCGCCGGCTTAGAGGGGAGGCTGCGACGGATGAGAGGACGGCAAGTGCCAGCGAGAGCTGGGTCAGGGCAAACATCATGAGGCCTCGAAGAGATCTGCAACGGCTATGGCGGGGTAGGTGGGATGCGGCGATAGAGGCTCCATAAAGTGGGTGCGCGGGGCGCTTTATAGATTTCCATTACAAAGAATTGTAGAAACATGGAAGCAGCTCGTGTTCATCAAAGCCTCTGGCGAAAGAAGAGAAGCGCCGAAGCCATATACGCCGAGCCATGGAGCTATGCTGTTGGATGCATCTGGATGAAACAAATATAAAATAACCCACGATCCTAGCGCTATATAATGCCAGCAGAGCACCCGTTATAGGCAGGGAGAATTAAGTGCTCCCCGAACGAACATCCCTGGTACCCTGATACCAACTGCATATTGTGCTCGCACAGTGGACCTTGGCCATGCAGGTACGCTATCTCGATCTGGGAGTAAAACGGTCACATGGAATCGAGACACTCTGAGGCGACCAAGTTGCTCGTGGGATAATGTCCCACGAGGGGTTCATATCCGGCTATATCCTATCGGAATCGGAATCGGAATGGGGGGTCGTGAAGCGAGGTGGCCGGATGGGGCGACGACGGCGACCCTTGCCTGGAGTTCATCTGAAGTCGTGGCATCGCCACTTTAAATATACGCTCCTAGAGCTTCTCAATTGGGCTCCTAAGCGTAGTATACCGGCATCCCGCGATCTAGGCCTCCTAGGCCAATGAGCACCAGAAGAATGCTCTATCTGTTCATTAACGGATGCGACCTCCGTGGTGCAGTTAATTGCCCATATGGCATTTTCCCAAATATCTGTACAGAATGGCTGGCATCTTTGCACTGTAACTGTACAGGACATACATATAGTATGCCCCGGCCACAGTAGATGCGTGGGCAATGCACTGTACTATATGAGTTTAGCCAGGACGTTGCAATAAAGGTTGTGCCACGTAATTCGTTTCTCGGCAAACGGGTTATGAATTGGAACGCCACAATCCTCAATCCCTCTTCCCTTTGTGATCCAGCCGTTTCTGTCCCTCAGCAGACAATGCCAACCCTTGGGTTCGCTCTTTCATTAATACTGCCACGAGAAAACATATTGTCGTCAATTACCCTTGCATTCGACAAGTTCTAGACCGCGGCGACGCTATGGATTATAGTCCACTATAGGGCCTCCAAGGGTCCCAGGGGCCCCAGGGGTCAGGTTACAACGCTGATCGGATGAAACGACTTGGGCAAGCTGGTACAGTAAAGTAAGTTGTTGGACCGGACTATTTGAGCAGGTCGCCAAAGTTTGCCTGTGGGAACAATCAAAAGTATCCCAAGACAATATTGTGACTGAGGTCCGCAACTATATCTCCTCCTCATATATGTACGCTGCTATATAGGTGATGGGGTAGAATGACACGGTGCACTTAACCGCATATGCCTCAACCTCGCTCATCTCTAGTCCAGCACCCAGTTTTCTCCTGCGTTTGCAGTAAACACGGCTCACCAGAAACCAGTGATGGATGATGAGCAGAAGGTCGAACCCACGTCCTTGATCTCCACTACCAACTCGCAGACAGACGGAAACGGTATCGGCCAGCGCTCAGGCCGAACCCGTCTGATTCCTGGTAGCATCGCCTTCCTCGTCTTCCTGGGCATCGCAGCCCTGTACGTGTCAGCAACCCACCTACTCAACAGGGCTACCGTCTCAATGGCCCGTCCCCACGCCAACGATATACCCATCCTCCCCATCACCGTATCGCTGAGCCCGCTCGCGGCTCCTCAGGATGCCTCAGCAGATGCCAGGCCATCTTTTTGCCTCAACGTCACGTTGACCAACACTGGCGATGTTACCCTTGCCATCCTGAAATGGCAGACGCCATTCGCGCATGGCGCGCCGGCGATGGGGATCTTCAAGGTTACGGACCTGCGCTGGGGCACCGCGGTGCCGGACATGGGGCTTATGGTTGACTATTTGTTTCCTGAGGATGACACTTTCGTCCTGCAAAAGGGGGATTATTCGAGTGATGACTTGCTATTAATCAGGCCGGGGGAGAGCGTGAGTGAGGAGGTGAAGATTGGAGATCCCGAAGTGTTGGTGAAAGGGGGAAATAAGTATAGTGTTAAAGCGAAGGGGCGTTGGATGGCTGTTTGGATGGGGGAAGATGAAAATGGTAGGTATGCGATGAAAGATTCAATTGGGAATGGATATTTCGAGAGCGAGATGGTTGAAGTGCAAACGTAGGGAATGGGTAGAGAGCTTCGCCATGTTTGGAGCTGAATATCCACCAGTGGTGCCCACTTATCCCTCCATCTCGGACATCGCCTTCTTGGAGTTTGAATCTACAATAGCAAAAATACATACCAAAACTGCGACCAGCCAGTCTCAAGGCGCTGAGGGCGTGGGGGCCTTTGGGTCCAGAACCGGACAACCATTAATATATAAACCTCCCCCCTCCCTTATTTTTTTCAGCCAGAGCATTATATTATTATCCTTCGGATTTATCTTCTTAATCATCGGCTCGTATCAACTAGCGTTCGTAGATTAGCTGATCGGTTTGAAACTTTCGCCCGCTTATTAAATATTAGTGTTCGGTTGGAAACTCCTGTCAGTTCAATGTTGCTGTCGTTTGAAGCTGTCGTCGAATCGATGTTGCTGTTGGTAATTAATGTTGCTATCGGTATAAAACCGCTGTCGCCCACTGGCACCATCACCGGTACGCCTTGACCATTTATCCGTTAACTTCTCGAATGAGAACAGGGCCAAAGGTTTACTCGTTCCGTGGCTCGATCGTATCTCTCATTCGTTTGATAACCTTTTCGGTCACCGCCTCCTGCAACGTCTTGATCTTCGCGAGAACGTCCGCCCGCGTTGGTTCTCCGCAGAGCATCGCAGCTGCCAACTTTCTTCCTGTTCCACCCGGCACTTACTCTGATGTCTTACAAAAACGACGGTAAGAAATGGCGATGAAAGCCTAGAGTATGTTGATCATATTCCTCTGGCTCTCGTCGGGCAGAGACAATAAATATGGAAATTCGCAGTGTGGCTCAATAAAAACATTATTTCAACTATTCGTATAAATTTGCCCCATCGCGGTTGAGATCCATATCCTATCAAATACACGCTCGATTTCTCATTATCTGCAGCTCCACTATTACTAGGACAATTCTTCGCCTGGTCACTAACCATTCGTCACCAGTCCATCACAATCCCTTGTGCGGCCATTCCTCCATAAACACCGAAATCCCGAACACCGAAGTCCCGAACACCGAAATAGAGACTTCCATTCTCCTGCGCGCTATTCCACTACATATCCTTCAATTTTCTGTAAATTAGCCCTTCACAGCCCCTTTCCCAGTGCCGTCCAGGTCGCGGTAACGGCTGCCGAAGCCAACAGCAACGACCTCCCCAAATTCATCGTCGCCCACTGATCCAGGAGCTGCTTCACCGACGCCGCCTTCGCCTCCACCTTCCCCTCCTCCTCCTCCGCGCTATCCAATAGCACCTTGTTCGTGCCCATCATCACAGCCAGCGTGTACGGAACAATTCCCACCGCCAACACTGCTGCAGTCACATACCCGCGCCAGGCGGGAGAGCCGGCGGCGTGGCTGTCGTAGGCGAGGTAGAGGAACGAGGTGGCAGCGACGATCGTGCCGGCTGGGACGGTGTCGTGGCCTGCGGCAAACATGTGCTTGAATTGCTTGAGGAGGATGGGGGTGGGGGATTCGAGGAGGCGCGGGACGGTGTATAGTGAGAAGGAGGCGGACAAGCCAGTGAGGATGGCGGTGGTTGTCAGGCCGACTGTCTGGAGGACGCGGGCGGAGTTGGGGGTGAGAGCAGCCATTGTTGCTATTGAGGTAGTTTGATGGTGAGTGTCTGTTGCGCTGTGTAATTTATAGGAAAAGAGAAGGATGGAGTGAAGTAGGGTGGATTGGGATCTTTATGTTATGTTATGGCTGTAGCGGGACGGGGATATAACGGAAGGATGGAAGGAGCGGTCATGTATGACGTATGACGCGTTCTCGGATAAATGTATAACAGTTCCCGCTGCCAAACTGCTTGCGGATGCTTACATAATCGTAGCTTCACCATTCACCATGTGGTTGTGTAACACGTGATATATACCACGTAGACCACGTCCTTTCAAGAACTTTTATCATATTCTTCTATTCTCCTGTTACATTACTTCCTTTTGGTAGTTACAAGATATATATATGTGCGACACATAAACACAAATAATACGCATGCAATGCATTTCTCACTCGTGAGAGATTTAATATACCAACATCTACGATACATATACATATCAATGTTCCACCACGGAAGCACCCTTCCTCCGCCCCGTTACAATCTCCGTTGCTAACTCCCGAGCTCAACTACAGAGTGACTTGGCATTCCAGCCTCCTCCTCATACCCCTCACTATCCCGTCCCTCATCGACGCCGATCACACCGCGCGTCCTATAACCACCTGTCAAATGCCACAGTCGATGGCTCTGGCTGAGACTGATGGTGGCTGACGGGGGTCCCAATGGATGGTTCACATTTGGCGGCTATGATATCATGGAACTGCCGAAAGGGATGTCCGTTTACTTCATATTAGCCCCTTCCGTTCCTTCCCCGCATTTTTTTACTTAACACTACCTTAAGCTTCTGCCTTAAGTTTCCTTCTATACAGCCCCTTTCCTCCCCATTTTGCTTCCTCTCCCCCACTTGATTTCCCTCGTCCAATTCAGTACCTACAGCGCCTTACCAACACCACACCATTACTATGTCTTCCTCCGACCAGACCCCCAACGCCGCCAGCGGCGCATCTGAAGCAATCCACACAGTCCCCGCCTACATCAACGGCGCCGAGCTCCCCCTCTCCTCGACCTTTGACGTCCACTCCCCCTCCACAAACACACTCGTCCACCGCGCCGCCTCCGCCACTGTCGCCGACGCTCTCTCCGCCGTCACAGCGGCCCAGGCCGCCTTTCCCGCATGGCGCGACCTCCCCCCGGCCGCAAAACGCGACATCTTTCTCAAGACAGCCGAGATCTTCAAGAGCCGAACCGAAGAGCTCACGAAATACATGGTCGATGAGACGGGCTCGGATGCGGGCTGGGCGGCCTTCAACGTCAACCTCGCGACGGATATGCTGGTTGATGTGGCGGGCCGCGTCTCAAGTATAAAGGGCGATTTCCCAACGACCTCCGACCCAGGAACGAGCGCAATCGTGTATAAAGAGCCCTACGGCGTCATCCTCGCCATTGCCCCTTGGTAAATCCTCACATCCCCTCAATCCCTTTCCGCCCATCCACTAACCTCGCCCAGGAACGCGCCCTATATCCTCGGCGTCCGCTCCGTCGCCAACGCCCTTGCCACTGGCAACACTGCCGTCCTCAAAGCCCCCGAAATCTCCCCCCGCTGCACATGGGCCATCGTATCGTGCTTCCACGCTGCCGGCCTACCCGCCGGCGTCCTCAATTCCATCGCCCACACCACCGCCTCCGCGCCCGCGGTCACACAAGCACTCATCACCGACCCCCGCATCCGAAAGATCAACTTCACAGGCTCCACGGCTGTGGGTCGCATTATTGCTGAGGCGGCCGGGCGTGCGCTCAAGCCCGTGCTGTTGGAGCTGGGCGGCAAGGCGCCAGCGATCGTGTGGAGCGATGCGGATCTGGATTTGGCGGCGATAGAGTGCGCGAAGGGCGCGTTTATCCACACTGGGCAGATTTGTATGAGCACCGAGAAGATACTGGTGCATCGCAGCGTGGCGAAGGAGTTTGGGGAGAAGCTGAAGGTGAAGGTGGGAGAGATGTTTGGGGTTGGGTGTTTGGTTAATAGGATGGGGGTGGAGAAGAATGTGAGGCTTGTGAAGGACGCTGTAGGGAAGGGGGCAGAGGTTATGGTTGGTGAGCTGGGTGGGGAGGATGGAGCCAAGATGGCGCCGATTGTACTGGGGGGTGTGACTGAGGAGATGGATCTGTATAAGACGGAGTCGTTCGGTCCGACTGTCAGCGTGATTGAGGTGGACACTGAGGAGGAGGCGCTGCGCGTTGCGAATGATACCGAGTATGGCCTCTCAGCGGCGGTGTTCACAGAGGATCTGCGGACGGGACTGAGGTTCGCGAGGGGCATTGAGAGTGGTGCTGTGCATATCAATGGGATGACTGTGCATGATGAGACAGCGTTGCCTCATGGTGGATGGAAGAGCTCTGGGTATGGCCGGTTCGGAAGCGGGGGGTTGGAGGAGTGGGTGCAGACGAAGACTGTGACTTTCAGGAACTAGAATATAAGTGACATTTAATTTTCGCATGCTGTTTATATTCTCCCGTAAATAATATTTCAGATGGGCTAGGGTACCGTATGTGGCTCCTTATAAGTAGTGGTGCATTTGGAGCCACAATTGGACAAAGTCAAAAGGGAAGTTCCACGTGAATGATATGGAGCTACCTGTAGAACAACCAGAAAAACTCCCAAGGGAACGCCCACGAGCTAGCACCCTGCCACCGCACCTACTACTACTCAACTTCTCGCTGCCGCCCCATCTTCCCACCGCCAGACTTCTCGCCGCCGCCCCATCTCCCCACCGCTAGACTTCTCGCCGCCGCGCAACCTCTCGTTGCCATTTTTGAACACGAAATTTGCGTGTACGACTCACCAAGGCATCGCCCCGTCACCTATTGTCCCGACGGGCATTGTACACCGCAGGAAATGTCTTACCGATACCCATTCTATCACCGATATCTAGAGAGACCCTTTGTGCGTTCCGCCGTGGCTTTAAATAGTGATATATTCGGGGCTTTCACCGGCTGTCAGTCAGCTCTGAAGAATCATACCGAGAAAACCACATATTCTCTTCTTCTCCTTCAATACGTCAAGAAATCTTGTGGTTACATTACCGTATCCCTTTACCATTCCACAGACGGATTGAGATGGCTGTTCTAGTATATTTTTTTTTTGGGGGGGTATCTTGTTGTACACGACAAGTCAGTATGATGAGGCATGAGGTGGACATGGTCTCAAGCCAAGGTAGGAAAATGAGCATTTTTCATCGCAAATACATGCAGTGGAGCTTGGAGCGGGGGAACTCCACGAATTACATGGATGCTACACTCTGGGGTTGTTGCTTGAGCGGACGGAGAACGACTTCTATCACATTACCAGTCTCGCAGAGGGTTCGGAAGTGGATGAGGCAGCTGTAGGTGCTACTCTCTTGAGGATGCGATGAAGCGTATCTGCTTCCAGGCTACAGCTCTACTTTTGCGATTGCCTTTATGAGCGGCTGCGTCTTGGTGCCTTCTCTTAGCTGGGGATATATATCTACGACCTTCATTACGATGGTTTCTATCGCCATACTCCTTGTCATCAATACAGATCGTTCATGGTCTGCATCACCAGTGCCATCATGTCCACCCCTGCCTCGATCATTTCTTTCTTCTACCACTCACTCTCAAATATAAATATCCATGGGGCTGTTCAGTCTTCACATTGTACTACATGGCAGACTGACACTGGGCTCACATCAATGTGTTTGTCCGCTGCTGTTCTCGTATTTTGTGGCACGCCATTGGCTACGAATAAGTTGTGTCATACATTGCATCACCAGGAACAGCTTCGGTGCTGTCGCGGTGTTACTGTTGTTGTTGGTTTCTGTTGTCGTTACTGTTGCTGTCACCGTTGGGTTAGTACTAACACCGGCATGGTGTCGGACAAGGCTCCTACAGATGATAATACCGGAAAAGCTGACAATCGTGCTTTGAGGATGGCGCAACACCCTTGTCCTGTTCCCGAATACAATGAAACACCGATATATGGATTTTTTTGAGACTTGGATGTGGATCCTTATGCCCAAGAATCCTCGTGCAAAGTTTTCGTAGTCGTAAAACTCAAGTGGACGGGGCTGATATATAAATCCTTGTGGTCAAGAGGATCCTTATATTGATGTTTCACAGTTCTCAACTTTTGTAATGTATAATTGATTAACAGAAGTGGTCTCGGCCGGAGAGAGCTGAATCTAGAATGGCTTGAGTTGTCCAATGTTATAACGGCGCCTCGACCTGTAGATATAGGGAAGACGAAACACTTATGAGGGTAGCCACATCATCGCAGCAAGTAGATCTTCCGCAGGAGAGCAAAATATTCCCCTTCTCCTCCGCATTATGAACCGCGGTTTAGGAACCTACTCCGCGTGATGCTGGGGCCGGGAGAGGGGCATCCGGGGTGATATGTGGAGATAGAGGCTGCGGGGATGCACTAGACGTAAAAGGAGGCCGGCAAGAAACGGCTCTACTGACGATCAATTGGCTGTCCTGGGGTAGCTGTGCTCTAATGTTCTCCTGCAACATGTGCTCAGCTCAGAGCTGACGGTTACGACTTGTTTTCTCCTGGTTTTTTGTTCCGTTTGCTGTCTCATTGTGGATCGTCGAGAGCGGAATCCTGCGAGGGAGTGGGAGGGGTGGTACAGAAGGATCATCACTCGCTCACCTTGCATCGTTTCCATACAGCCTGACGTTTAGGATCTCCACACAGTTCTCCATACATCAGATCCTCCAGACAGATCCTTTAGCAGTTCCCCAGGTCCACAATGGAGTTTCTCCAGGAAACGGCAGGCCCGTGGTGGGCATCTGGGGAGAAATTGACGGCTTTCATCGGACTGTCCAGAGATTCACATCATCCTTATGCAGACAGTAAGCCGTACCGGCGCTAAGGCGCGGAAAGATTTGCCGGCATTTGCTTCTGGAAGCTTGATTTATTTTGTATGCGGTAATGGCTCGGCGTTGGGCGCGCTACAGGGCCTAGCGTCTCATAGTCAAGTGGCGATGATTTCGGGGATTTTAGGAGTAGCCAGTGGCATCGTGTGGCGCTATAGGATTTTCGGTGGCAGATACTGTATTTCGGGTAGAAGTCTGGTTTCGAAAATATGTGACCAATAATGGGATGCAGAGAGATCTGGTTGGGGATTTTCATCGATGGTACTTCGGCAACGGCGATTCGGCATGGGCGTAGCGTGGCAAGTGGAGATTAGCGAGGTACACGCGATGCGCCGCCGTTTTTTTATTTCTCACCCTGAAATGAGGACTTTCTCGTGTCCCTAAATCCACTTTGGGGCGGCATAACCCTTACCCTTAGATTTATGCCGTACTACACGTCTATGTACTACAGGCACAGTGAAATGCAGTAAGATACGTTCACCGGCGATGTATCTGTGTTTCACACAGAATTCAAGATCGTCGCCACCGGACAGACCTAGTGTCAATACACTACTACGTTGCTCCCCGAGAATTGTGGCCACCGCCGTCAAAAAAAGTCAAGCATAGCCAATGAGGCTCCAATATCTTGTTGGAATTCTGCCGCCCTCCATCACTTCCGTGGCACCGAGGCACACGTCGCTCGCTCCGTAGATAACACTACGGGTAAGTGGGTGATATCTCATACTGTCGCTAAATGCGGTGCGCGCTATCCTTGTTTCTCCATAATATGGTTGCTCCAGTATATAGCCCCAAGTCTCCCCACACTTCCTGTCGATTTCCTGAGTATTTTCTTTCCTGTCTCTCTCCCGAAGACAGCTTTCGTTGAAGTCAGCCGTCATGCCTGCGGACATCGATTACCAAGCTGGTACGCTGGCCGCCGAGCCCAACGCCACACAGCCGATTGATGAGAAGAAGCCTCTCGGGCATGAAAGCGTGGATAGAGCCGTGGGTGAAGTGGAAGTGTACGAGGGCCTTCCCACGGAAGATGAGCTCGAGGGAGAGAACGCTCTGAGGAGAGTCTCTGCCCCTATCCCCTGGACCGTCTACACCGTTGCATTTGTGGAATTATGTGAACGGTTCAGTTATTACGGAACACAGGTTGTCTGTATGTATCTCCGTTCCTTCCGGCTCGCCTATTTCCATTGCTCAGAGGCTTACAATCCCCAGTTTCCAACTTCATCAACCGCCCACTTCCCAACGGAAGCCTCCCCGGCTCCAACCCCAAGACAGGAGCCGGTGGCCCCTCTGATCAAGGCATTTCTGGAGCTTTAGGAAAAGGAACTGCGACAGCCAATGGTATAAATACTTTCAACGCTCTATGGATTTATACGACGCCATTGCTCGGTGCCTATATGGCCGACGAGCACTGGGGTCGCTACAAGGCCATTTGTGTCTCCATCGGCATTGCTATCATCGGGCACATCGTCCTAGTTGTCTCAGCGGTCCCAACCGTCATTACTAATACAAACGCGGCTATGGGAACCTTTATGACTGGTATAATCATCATGGGCCTCGGTACCGGTGGATTCAAACCTAATATCTCGACTCTCATCGTGGAGCAAATCCCGGTAACGACACTCATCGTCAAGACGCTGCCTTCCGGTGAACGCGTTATTACCGATCCTACGATTACCCAGTCACGCATTTACCATTACTTCTACCTCTTCATTAATATCGGCTCCCTCATCGGCCAGATCTCCATGGTCTACGCCGAGAAGTATGTCGGCTTCTGGCTTGCGTTCCTCCTCCCAACCCTCATTTTCCTCCTTACCCCAGGAATAATGTTCTGGGGTCGCAAACGCTACAGCCAGGCCGCCCCTGAGGGCTCCGTCGTCTCCAAGGCCTTCAAGATTCTAGTTCTCGCCCAGAGGGGCCGCTGGAGCTTCAATCCCGTCAGAACATGGAAGCTCATGCACGATGGGACATTCTGGGCATCCGTCAAGCCATCCGCTATTGCCCCTGAGAATCGCCCTTCGTGGATGACCTTCGACGACCAATGGGTAGACGAAGTTCGTCGTGGATTTGCTGCCTGTGCCGTGTTCGCCTGGTACCCCCTATACTGGATCACGTACAACCAAATCATCAACAACCTAACCACTCAAGCCGGAACGATGGAGCTACACGGCCTCCCCTCGGACATCCTTACCAACCTCGATCCCCTCGCCCTCGTCATCCTCATCCCGCTCTGCGACCAGCTCCTCTACCCCGCCCTCCGCAAAGCCGGCATCCGCTTCACGCCCATCAAGAAGATCACCGCCGGCTTCTTCTTTGGCACAGCCGCCATGATCTGGTCCGCCGTCCTCCAGCACTACATCTACCAGCGCTCGCCCTGCGGCTATAACGCCAACACCTGCTACACCGACAGCGGCGCCCCCCTCCCAGCCACTATCAACGTCTGGGCCCAGACCGGTGCCTACGTCCTCATTGCTATTTCTGAGATCCTGGCCTCCATCACATCGCTCGAGTACGCCTTCAGCAAGGCTCCGCGCAACATGCGCTCTCTCGTGCAGGCTGTCGCACTGTTCACCAATGCCATCTCGGCGGCGATCTGCGAGGCGCTGAACCCTCTCAGCGAGGACCCACATCTGGTGTGGAATTACGGTGTTATGGCTGTGCTGAGTTTCTTTGGAGGGGCCATGTTCTGGTGGCAGTTCAGGAGCTTGGATGCTGAGGAGGATGAGCTTAACATGTTGCCTGAGGGACATGCCGTGGCGACGTTGAAGGATATGGAGGGTTATCGGGATGAGCCTTCGAGGCCACCGACTCCAAGAGAGATTGTGGAGAAGAATTAGGTGCGAGAATGAAGTTAAGAGTACGAGCTCTGCGGGAGAGTGTTTGCGTTGTATATATGATATCCATCGGATATAGAGTTGTATATATTTATGATATGATGGGACCGCTACTGGTGTGGGATGATGGCGTTCTGGCTGTACGGAGTTTCTTTGGGGTCATTTCCGGTGGAGTAATTATCTCAATAGATTTATGAAAATGGAAAGTTCTCACCGTTACTCCTCTTGTCACAACCCAATCATGCTGTCATCCTGTCTACTCACCCAAAGCACTCTCGTCACCTCTCGTTCGCGCCACCGATCACGCAACGGGCTTCGAGGACAGTTGCATGTGATATACCGGGACAAAGTGTGGTCTTTTCGTGACCTTGTATTGTGCTGAAATATACTACATTGTATTCAGTTCCTAGTATGTATTGTTTTGCATGGATCCCCAAAAACAAAGGAATCTGCGTCCCTTTTCCATGCCCGGTCTGGCTTCTGTCCGAGATCCTCCTTCTTGCAACCGAGTTCAACTTTCGTCGTTTCACCCATTTTTTCTCTCTTTTTCCCAAGCTGTCAGGCCATAGACTTTAGCAGCTATGCCTCCTTTTCGGCAGATAGCTTGTCGGTCCCTTCTTCTCATTGGCCTCTACTCGTCCATCCCAGCATCTCAATCTCTGCATCTCCGTCCCCCCATCTCGTACCGCGAATTAGCAAGGCAGCGGCCTCACCAATGGCGAATAACCATTCCCCTGTGCCATATGCCACCAAGACTAAAAGAGGCAACAGTCCCTCCTATAACCCGTCTTCCCCGGGCAGCGGACTTCACAACATGAATCGGAATGCCAGCAGTGCCGCCGACTTGCCGAGGGAAACAGCTTCATCCATCCTATAAGGATTAACTAGCCGTCTCGTCACAACGTAAATCACACGAAAAAAAAATCTAGACTGAGAACGGTCTATGTGGAGGATCCAAAGTGGCAGCTGTGGCAACCCGTGGCTGGAATAATCGCTCAGGGGGGACTGGCCGTACGACGGCCCCTGTTTCTGTTGCCACTATACTTTTGCCGCTGTATTGCTGCTGTCGCTGCCACAGTGCTGTCACAGTCCTGCTGTCGCCGTTAGAATAATGTCCTGTTAGTACCGCGTTGATGTTTTCGCTGGCAACTACCCAGCCGTAGAATGGTTTCAGAGGCCAAATATGACGAAGCATTTCCTCTCGTTCACTCCCAAGCAAGTTCCAAACTCTGGTACATCTGATCGAAATTTCTATGACTTTCTCTATCGGTACTTTAGTCGCGTATTTCACGTACACTAGACACTGCGGGCAAGGATGTACGGTGCGATAAACGTGCCCATGCAGACCTGCTTCTCTATTATGCTAGCTAGAGGATCCCAAACGCCAGGAATAGTACATTACAAGAGGTGAAACCCTCACTCTCCACCTCACAGATCCTCATCCGTCTCCATCTGCTCCCCATTCGCCGTCTTCTCCTTAGCCGGCCCACTCGCCTCCTTATCAATCATCTGCCTGCTCACCGACACGATGTTGTCCTCGATGAGCTGCTGTCCCACATCCTCGAGATGCTTCTTCGGGTCCTGCTTGCCGACGTATCGCGTCTTCAGCTGGTCCTTGGTCAACTCCGTCTCCTCCTTGACCCTCTTCTCGTAGCCCTCCGACAATCCCACGAGGCGCTGTAAGCGGTCATTGTTCTTCTTGCCCTCAACGCGGAAATCATCCATTTGCAGTCCCTCCGTCCAGACGTGCTTGTGCAGGTTCATCAGCATGTTTTCTTCCAGCGCCGTTTTGCGGTAGGCGATCGCGATGCTGTAGTAATGCCTGTTCAGGCCGTGGATGAGGGCTTGGATGGAGGGCTTGTTGAGGTGGCCCAAGTTGGATGTCGATTGGCGGGGCTCCTGGCCGTGGATCAGGGACTGTGGGTTGATGAGGCGGAAGGCGTCGATCACGACCTTGCCCTTGACGGATTGGATGGGGTCGACAACGACGGCGACGGCGCGGGGGTTGAGCTGCTCGAAAGATTGCTGTGTGTTGACATCGACGGACGAGAGCCAGCAGCCAAAACCGGGATGGGAATGGTACCAGCCTACTACGGTTTCCGGTCTAGATACTCAGTCAGTTGATTGTTGTGACAGGGTGGAATGTGATGGACGAACCGCCCGGTTTGCCTCAGCATATCCATCATCTTTGTCTGGAACACTGGATCGACAGCCTCGACACTGACACCAGTTCCGCTTTGGGGCATCGCAAATACATCCACCACGCGAACTGTGAAGTCATCGACAAACTCTCCCAGCATCAGGCCCATGACTTCCATGGGGACACCTGCGCGACCATGCCGTAACATCTTGAGAAGGGCGAGCGAGGAAATGTAGACGGTCTCGGAGTTATCAATCAAGCTCGTGTTATCCTAGCCAGTATCCATTAGTGCTTGTTTCATATTTGACGGCCTTCGTTGATGTATTCGTAGCAAGATCTTTGTGTGTTGACTGTCTCGTGTGGTGGTGAACTTACAGAGCCCGGTGCTGCTCCTCCTCCCATCCCGCCAGCTGTCGCCAGCATGCGGTTTAACCTGCTGTCCATATCTCCGGTATGTGTTGAGAGGTGTCGAATTGAGGGGTATGATGTAAGGTTTTGTGAGTTTCGTTGGTGGTGAGGGTAAGGTGGTGATATGGAAAGTTATTGGCAGCTGTGGTCGCAGAACAGAGCTACAAGGCAGCTTGGGACGCGAAGGCTAGGCTGTTGGGTTGTTCGCTGTGTAATCCACCGCCCTGTCACGTGCAGTAGCGCAAGGCTGAGAGAACCTATCGTGGTCAGTTTGGCCACCCTTGCCAAACGCCGTAACCGACCTGATCTCTATATTCACGACCAGGCTGTAGAACTAACCTTATTCACAACTTTGAGGCGATTTCATTATTGATATAATGAAATACGTCTTGTGAGGGGCTATTCTTATTCAGACGATCTGATATCCTTTTTATATTCTTAACTTCACTTGAGAAAAAGGCGATACAGTAAACTGACTAGTGGTGTCAAAAGGACGACCGAACCAAAACTAAAGCGGGCCCGGACCATCAGCAGTCTAGTATTCCGTGAGCCACCGCGAATGCCGCCCCGTCCTCTTTCGTCTTTACAAACCCAAGCTTCGTTTCTACCATTCTACCATTCTACCATTCTACGCACAAACGTCCTGATTGTGTCTCCCACCTCAATTCTTGATCGTTCTCGAATTTGAAGTTCAAATACCACTTTCACTCGGAGTACTTAAACTACTGGACGCAAGATAGTAGGACCATGGTGGGCTTCGCTCCAATCGACCCTCCCTCCACCAATGGAGGGGGGTCGAAGAAGAAGGTCGCGTACTTCTACGATTCAGATGTCGGAAACTATGCATATGTCGCAGGCCATCCTATGAAGCCTCATCGCATAAGGTTGGCCCACAGCCTGATCATGAACTATGGGACGTACAAGAAGATGGAGATATATGTAAGTCGCCTGCACCTTGTCATCCTTGCACCATTTCGCCCCCTTTCACCTCGTCCAGCATCTGCCATCCCATTTGAACGCGCATGTTTGATTTGCAGTTACTAATACGCGCATTCAGCGAGCCAAACCAGCTACAAAGCATGAAATGACCCAGTTTCATACAGACGAGTATGTCGACTTTCTCCAGAAGGTCACGCCAGACAACATGGACGCCTTCATGAAAGAGCAAGGCAAGTTCAACGTCGGCGATGATTGCCCCGTCTTCGATGGCCTCTTCGAGTTCTGTGGTATCTCCGCCGGTGGCAGCATGGAGGGCGCTGCGCGCCTCAACCGAGGCAAATGCGACATCGCAGTCAACTGGGCTGGTGGACTTCATCACGCCAAGAAGAGCGAAGCCAGTGGTTTCTGCTACATCAATGGTGAGATTGCCGCATAATCCCCCTATATTCATTTCTGACCCATGCAGACATTGTCCTCGGAATCATCGAGCTCCTGCGCTTCAAGTCGCGAGTCCTCTACATCGATATCGATGTTCACCACGGCGACGGTGTCGAAGAAGCATTTTACACTACAGATCGCGTCATGACATGTTCCTTCCACAAATATGGAGAGTACTTCCCAGGGACTGGAGAACTCCGCGATATCGGTGTCGGCCAGGGCAAAAACTACGCAGTGAACTTCCCTCTCCGCGACGGCATTGACGACGCTTCCTACAAGTCCATCTTTGAGCCAGTTATATCCGCTGTCATGCAGTACTACAGGCCCGAGGCTGTTGTTTTACAATGTGGTGGAGATTCGTTATCGGGCGACCGTCTCGGATGCTTCAATCTGAGCATGAGGGGTCACGCCAATTGCGTCAAATTTGTCAAAAGCTTTGGCCTTCCCACTCTGGTCCTTGGTGGAGGTGGTTATACCATGAGGAATGTCGCACGTACCTGGGCGTACGAGACCGGGTTACTTGTCGGCGAGGAGATGAACGCAGTGTTGCCTTTCAACGAATATTACGAGTATTACGGCCCCGATTACGAGCTGGATGTTCGATCATCGAATATGGAGAACGCAAACTCAAATGACTACCTTGAGAAGATCAAAATCCAGGTCATCGAAAACTTGAAGAAAACTACTTTTGCGCCATCAGTCCAGATGCAAGACGTCCCCAGAGAACCCATGGGAGGAATGACTGAGGAGGAAGAGGCCGAGCTCGACGACCTTGATGAGGACGAAAACAAGGATGTCCGTAACACCGAGCGCCGATGGGACAAAGCTATCACCAGGGACGATGAGTTGGACGAGAGCGATGACGAAGAATCAGGACACGCCAATGGCGTTCGCCCACAAAACGGAGTACCGAAACGCATGAATATCATGGACTACCAGAACGCGAATGCTGTGGATTCCGAGGCAGCAAGTGGAGTTCAGACTCCAGATGTCGCACCAGAAGTCGATGAAGCAACAGCAGTTGCGACGGAAGCCAATGCAGAGGTCAATGAAGAAGTCATGCGAAGCAAATCCTTAAACCCAGCGCTTTCAGTTCTCGCCGACACTGGCGCGTCAACTTCAAACATAGCATCACGACCCGAATCACCAGCCCAGGTAGATGCGATGGGTGATGTGGACATGGACAAGCCAGTCATAGAACCAAAGGCACCCGATGAGCCAATACCAGAAGCTGCTGCCGCTGAAGTAGCTGCTGCGCCCGTTGCGACCCCTCCGATATCACCCGTTTCCACTGCCGCCGTAGTAGAGGCCCCTACACCAGTTGAGCCTGAATCAGAAACAAAGCCCACGCCAACTGCAATGGATGATGTGCGGTCTGCAGCGGCAGAAGAACGCGATGCTGAGGATGTCAAGGATGAAGTTGCAACAGAAGTGGCAGACAAGATGGACGAGTCATGAGTCGTTCAGCCTGTGCCTTCATACACATCTTGAAGGCACATGAACCCAGGCTTGAATAACTTCACTGGACTGGCGCAGATACTTTAGCATTATACACTCCATGGGCGGGTTCGTGCGTTTTCGGCGCTCATGCATTTCACGGTATATCTGAAAAGGGTGCTTCAGGCGTATGGTAATGAAAGGGGTAGGGGACCTCCTTGGCCGTTTTTGATGGAATCAGGAGTTTCGAGTTCAAATGATTTATCTCGATGACGTCCTAGCTGGTACTTGCTAGGTTAAATACCTATGGTTATATTCACATGCATAGGCTCTTCAAATGATACTACACGATCTAACTAGCTGTCAGGTGGATTTGTTCCTTGTTAGCAGTCATTTTGCATTCTGCCAATTCACAATGTATGCCTCAGGCCACAACAAACTATTTGCATCCGCATCAAATGTACCCAATTCTATCTACACAGCCAGTACAACAACGGCTTTTCTAATGTGTGATAATTTAGCTACTGTTTGCAATAATTGAAAACTGATCCTGAATGCCATCGAGTCGTAATACACGTTTGGCAGCTCTTTACATGACATTGTTCGTTGAATTTGAAAGTTGTGGTGGTGGTCCCTCGTAAGCGAGAGATTAGGGTTTTCTAATCCGCGCTCCAATCCGCACCTCGAAAGAACTTCACCACGACGACCAAGCAGCACATCACGACCCTTTGAACTCACCACCAGTCTCAAAGAACCTCCGACAAAATGGCCAAGATCTCGTATGTGTGCCCTCTCACCCCCGCCAGCACGGCGTGTACGAAGTCGCCGCGATTTGCGCCCGATCCGGGGTTGCGCGATGTTTTGTGTGGTGGATGGAGTTGGCTGACCGTTTTTCCAGTCGTGGTGCCCCAGGTGGCAAGCTGAAGATGACCCTCGGTCTCCCAGTGTACGTCCCCCCCTCGAATCTCATCCGCGACGGACCCAGAATTGAACTGCGATACCGAGAAGGATTGGATGGTTGGTGTGAAGGAAGATACAGAGGTACTAACGCAACTATAGCGGCGCCGTCATGAACTGCTGCGACAACTCGGGTGCTCGTAACCTGTACATCATCTCCGTCAAGGGTATCGGAGCACGTCTTAACCGTCTCCCGGCCGGTGGTGTCGGTGACATGGTCATGGCGACCGTCAAGAAGGGAAAGCCTGAGTTGAGGAAGAAGGTCATGCCCGCGGTCATTGTCCGCCAGTCGAAGCCATGGAAGCGCACAGATGGTGTCTTCCTCTACTTCGAGGATAACGCCGGTGTTGTGAGTACAGCCCTGTCCCGATGTTGGTTTTTTGGGGTGTATGGATGAGGGAGGGATGTTGGAGTCGATCAGTATTGGTTGATGGATGTGGATGGGTTTTGCGGGAATACAAAGCATTGCGAAGGCAGACGGCTAACTATTTGTTCACAGATCGTCAACCCCAAGGGTGAGATGAAGGGATCAGCCATCACAGGACCAGTCGGAAAGGAGGCAGCTGAGTTGTGGCCAGTACGTCGAACCTCTGTTCCCATCCAAAAAATCTCTGCTAACATTTTCCCAGCGTATTGCCAGCAACTCTGGTGTCGTCATGTAAAGTGTCTTTCTTTCGGGGTTCCTGGCTGGAGTTGCTTTCTTGCATGAGTCACATAGCGTCTACAAATCAATGGGCACAATTTGACATCACGCATGCTTTTGAGATATTACTTGATTCGGGACTGTTGCTTTGAGATGTGGGGTTTTGACAGGACTCTAAATTTCCAACCGCACGCTTACTTACTCATTCACTTCTTTTTTTAACCCAGGTCGTACACGAGGCGAAGGCCGTATACGGAGTTGATTTACCAGCAAGCACCAAATTGCACGTCTAAGGCCCAATTATCTCACAGCAGCATGTAAAACTCGCCATAAGAAGACTGGATACTTTTATTTTTAGTTTCCATGCCGAGGCATATTTCTATACATCTACAGTGTCCGATTTTCCGTTCCCCAACCGCACACGTTTGCCCCTCCACAGTTCCCCCTCGAAATGTATCCCCTCTAAACCAAGGCAATACACTCAATCTCAACCGGTACGCCCTTTGGTAGCTCCTTAACCGCAACACAGCTCCTGGCCGGCTTGTGCGAGAAGAACTTCTCGTAGGCGCCGTTCATCTCAGCAAAGTTGTCCATGGTGGTGATGAACACGTTGACCTTGACAACCTTCTTGATCGAAGATCCGGCGGCCTCGAGAATGGCAGACAGGTTGGTGATGCACTGCTCGGTCATCTGGGCGACGGTGTGGGTGGCCAGGGTGAAGATCTCGCCGGAGGGAGTGCATGGGATTTGGCCGGAGCAGTAGATGGTGGTGCCGGTCTTGATGGCTTGGGAGTAAGGGCCCGCGGCTGGGAGGAGGTTAGTACGGGGTTTGAGGTTGTATGGAGACAGTTGAGGAGGTAATTGGGGAAGATTTGAGGGGATTGGAGGGGTTGGTAGGTGGGCTGAGGTCGAGGTTATGTTGAGAGAGATAAGGGTGTGAGCTTACGGAACGCGGCCTTATCGGTGTAGATGATCTCCTGTCCAGACATTTTTAAAGATGTGATTGTAGAGTAGGGGTTTATTTGGGTATTATGGTTTTAAATTGGTTGTTGAGTGCAAGTTTGTTTGTTCTTGTATGGAGCTCTTAAATGGCGGGGTGGAGGAGGGGAACCGATGGCCGGAGTCCCATGTCCGTACCAGCTCCGAGCTCCGTAGGTAAGCGATAACAATTCGTGTCCTATATTTCAGGGCCCAATTTTATCCGATGCGACGTACCATTTGTACCATTGTAGCTCGGGAGCGCTAGACTCATCGCGCGCGTCGACTCGCTTAAATTGATATGAGCAACAACTGCTCTTTCAACGACATGCCATGAATGGCAACCCCTGAAAATTCGACACGCAACGCCCTGGATTCTAGGATGATCATATATTTATGTTCAGGGGCTATATTCATTACGGAATGCCCGGTCGGATGTATAAAATATTTTGAGGCCGGCCCGATATTCGGTGGTTGAGGTTTTGATGCCGCCAAGCATCAATTCCCTGTGGGACGACACAGTCACTACGCTGGGTGAGTATGAGTTCACCTGGTTTCCTACGTTTACTGTCATATTGTCATTTCTGTTATTTTCAAGATATTTCCATTCATTATAAGACTCTGAGGGGTATACAAAAAGATCCAAACGCCAAAATATTCAAGTCCTGCTACCCATCCACCCGAGAAGTCCAGCTCGTCGGGGGAATCTCCCAATCCCGTGATCAGTCCAAGTGCAACAAACAGGCAAAACCACAAGTGTGACAATTTAACCTGCGCAATCCTCCAAGAAACGCCATAAGAACCATTACCGCATTTCATCACATCATCATCACTACAAAAATCCACTCTCTCAATGTCTACTGCGCGTCTTCTGCTTGACAGACACAATATGAGACTTGGCAGCAGCCACTGTCAAAGTCAGCAAGCAGTAACGCGAGCAAGAGGAAATGTCATACTTTGGACTTCCATCTTACTCCCGACAATCTCCCTGCAGCAGTAGCAGAACTCCTCGCACTCAACATCCGAGGAGTCCGGCGTCGGCAGACGATGGAACCGCGGCGTCGGCGGCGGTGCATGCGCCCTTGGTGGCTCAGGGGCCATTGGCACTGACGGCCGCACACGAGACTTGGACGAGGAGGATTTCTCACTCGACCGCTTGGTGCTGCGGCGACGACGAGGCTTTTTCTCGTTGTCGACGACGTCCGGTGTCCAGTGGACACTTTTCTTGCCGGACGACGACGAGGTGGAGGAGGATGCTTTCTCACCGCGTCTGTCGACGCCAATGGGCTGGTAGGGAGACACGGGTGGTTGTGTCTCGAGCCAGCCGGCGACCTTGTAGGCCAGCTCGGGCGTAAGCGAGGGTGAGGAGCGGTGGTGGGCTCTTGGGGTGCTGACGGCCGTCTTGGACGACTGTGAACTGGATGAAGTGCTCATATTGGATGGAGACATTTTAAAAGTGATGGCACTTTGATGTCAAGTCGTTGTGGTGGACGGTGGTTGATGAAATGATGAGCAGCAATGGTATACTACGAGCGGGGTTGGGTGCCTGGGTGACCAGATCGAGGGTACCAAGTGTGCAGAGGAGGGTACCGAAAGTTATCACTTCCGAAAGACGTGCCACGGCCCGAAAAGTGTCCGGTAAACTTGGAAAAAGTTTATTGATGAAGTATGGAGAGATATGGATGAAGTGTATGATAATGTAGGAAGGAAGGAGGAAGTTGGAGAAGGGGGGGGGAGAGCAGGTCTTATGAGGAAGAGAAGTCTGATATTCGAGCGAAGCGAACGCAACTGACCAATGAGAAGCCGCCATTCCAATTATCAGAACAGCCACCATGCTCCTCCCCCCCGACATATCTGACTCCTAAGCGACTCCTGCGGCCCTGGCTACCACCCCGTTTTCGTGTCAATTTTGAGCATCGATTTGGGAGCCTTTCTGCACTCGAAGTTTATCACGACCAAAATATGAATATCTTGAGGTTATGAGTGGTCCGTGCATGGGACATGGTGCAAGCCGCTTGTCACCTGCAAGGCGTAAAATGCTTTACAGGTGCATATCAGGGCTGAGATGGAAGCTTCCAGCGCGAAATTCAGGGGTTTTTGAGAACTATGAAGTTCCATATCTATCTATCATTCTTCAGGATGCAACCATGTTGTGTGATGATCCCCTTCGTTCATGTTGACGATGTGTTGTCGTCTGGGCGGTTAGAGAGGAGGGGTTTTTCGGGGGGAGATAACACCCTTCGCCGTCAGCTCGACGGGGGACGACGTGCTTCCAGGGGTTGCTCTAGTCCTACAATTTACGGATGCCTTTTGATAATTGGCAGATTTCTCGATGGATTCAAATTTATGGACCCCGATGTCAGTTGTAAGGGGCTTGTCCAGCTGAGTCATCCATTTAGGCTGACATAACGCATTAGTTATCAGAAATTCTCCATTTCTATTGGTCGGCTACGGTTTCAGCTGAGGTAATTACTTAGTCACCCGACCCTCCTCCTCAACTACATGCCATCACGCCCCTGCCACGACGACATTTGGTGCTGCCATTCGTTCCAACCGGTGATGGAGGATGATGAAGATTGATAGGGAGGGGAAGTTTACCGGCTGGTGCTGAAATTTTAGTTGTCCTACCATTTTCCTTGTTTTATTTTCCTAGAATCCCACAATCCGACATACCCTGCCCAATGAGTCTCGCGCTCTTGTTTGAACTCTTAGGTTCCGCGTAAACAGAATGAATTGGCTACCGACTCTACAAGCAGTTTCCTACGTACTCATACACTCAACTTCCCCCGAAACCCCCTAATCGCACCACCCCCCT
>JPKC01002623.1:0-90821 GCA_000750925.1 Pseudogymnoascus sp. VKM F-4518 (FW-2643)
CCCACCCATGTCTATTAGCTATGGGGATGGAGGGTAGGTTCAAAGTGGTGTATTATTTATATATTATATGTCTATGCGCGACTATATTTCATATTTCACTGCAGCGCTCTTCTTTTGCGTGCGATTAGCACAGCTCTATTAAGTTGCCTATCCACTCTGTATCCACTCCATATCCACTTCCCCGCGGTGCTTAAAGCAGTAGCGCATTCCCAGCTACCAGCTTGAGATATAGTAGCTGTCATGTTAAACCCAACTTTACGTCTGTGATAGCATTCAAAACATATAAAAAGCCTGAAATCACTACCCAGCCATAGCATATGCGAACAGTTTTGATGGCTGATATGGAAATGCACCCGTCGTTCTAGAAAGACCACTAATTTTGGCTAAGTAAGCCTAGGCCCCCCAGCCGCCAAAGATGCCGTGTAACCCCCCTATTGTTCTGGAACAACACCACAAGACGCCATGCTGCGGCTTCCACTCACTTATTCGTCTTAGCACACCGCCACACACACCACCCCTCATTCAATGTTCCTATTTGGAAGGGGATTTTGGCTAAATAGCTGTTGGTCAACACTGCCGTCGAATCGAATGATGGGGTTGAATCGAACTTATTGAACAGGGTCTATTTTAGAAGGGTTGTCAAGTGTCAACACACACGCCTACCCCTCATCTGAGTCCGTTTGCCTACCAATCACTTCCCATGTCCGCGGTTGAACCTCTCAAAACAGACCTGGATAATGCGTCTAGGCAGAGTAGTGTCCAATTATTGAAGCTTGATCTGGTATCTGCACGCCTCCTTAGCATGATGGCTAAATCGTCGGGAAAAGGCAGATGTTGTATCACTCCCGGATGGCACTTCTGAACGCACCCGGGTTGGTTTCTAAGTCGGCTGCTGGCGCCACCAAATTGTCAACGACTAGTCACGACTCAGAGCGAGCGTGGGATTCGTGCCAGCCATGCGATTTCAGAAAGGTGCTTTGATATTTCAACTCATGGCCCGGCTGAAAGATGCCTAGTTTCCGAAGACATCAGAGGTTGCAAATATAGAGTCAAGACAGACTTACGGGGTAAATACTCCACCCTGGCACAGTAGCCATTTTCTGACCCCCCTTTTGTCCGGGTCATTTGGAAATCCGCGGCCTGTCGGAGCTTGCGCAGTAATGAAGCCCTCCCAAGCTGCATCAATCCCCAGGTCTCTGCCACGTTGGAACCCTGCGTGACCCCTCCCCGCCCCCATCTTAATTCATCCAAGTGGATATAGCAGCGGGTCCATCTTTCCCCGGACATATATGGGGATGCTGTCCCCTCGGTTTGGTTCCGATCGGATTATCGAAGTTGGTCCTTCCTTCCTCTAGCTAGGCCTTGCATTCAACAGCTAACCAGCCCCTTTACCGGCGCTCCAACTTTCTGTTCCCCACTCGCTCTATCTTGCACAATCAGTATGGTGAAGGCCCCGGAATTCGGCGCCAAAGGCGCTGAGGACAAGGTCCAGGTTGCCCAGGCAGAGGCACCGGACTTTGAGAAGGTCCATTGGAGGTCGGAGCCTCACTTGAGGAAGCTCTATGCCCTTGGTTTCGTCCTTATGATTGCCTCTGCCACCACTGGTTACGATGGGTATGCACCTCTCTCGTACTAGAGGAAGACCTAGACTAATTTCTCCTACAGCATGCTTATCAACACGTCCCAGCAGATCAAACTCTGGGAACTCTACTTCCCCGAGGTCGCAGACAAGAACAAGCTCGGTATCTTGGTCAACATGTTCAACATCGGATCCATCTGCAGTTTCTTCGTCACGCCCTACGTAGCTGACAGATGGGGCCGTAAGTTCGCCATCACCATCGGCTGTCTCTTCATGTGTGTCGGGGGCTGCCTGTCTGCCTTCTGCAACAGCTACGGAAGTAAGTGACTCCCCAACAACTCATGCAAGATTCCGGCTAAGAACAACCCCCAGTGTTCATCGCCGGCCGCTTCGTCCTCGGTTTCGGCAACAGCTTCGCGCAGATGTGCTCCCCCCTCCTCCTGACTGAAATCTGCCATCCCCAGCACCGTGGGCCCGTGACAGCCATCTACAATTGTCTGTGGAACTTGGGCGCCCTGGTGGTGTCCTGCATCGGATGGGGGACGTCGACTATCAACAATGACTGGTCCTGGAGAACAATCACCTTCATCCAGATCGTTCCTTCTGCCGTCCAACTCATGTTCATCTACTGTGAGTAGCCCCGAACGGAACCGTGCCTTGCACAAGCTAACTCCCAGCCCTAGGGATCCCCGAATCGCCAAGATACCTGTTATCCAAGGATCGCTCTGACGAGGCGCTTGAAATGCTCGCCACTTACCACGCTGGAGGCGATAAGAACAATGCTACCGTGCAATACGAGTTCCAGGAGATCAAGGAGACGATGCGTCTTGACAAGCTGACTAACCGCGCTGTCAAATACAGCGATTTCTTCAAGACGAAGGGGAACCGCTGGCGTCTGGCCATCATCATCTCCCTCGGTGTCATTTCCCAGTACTCTGGTAACGCCATTCTCTCCAACTACATCAATGTTATCTACGAAGGCGCCGGTATCCATGACCAGAACCAGAAGCTCGGTGTAAGGATCCCTGACCTTGGCACATTGCCCACGACTAATACAATGCATAGATCACTACCGGCAAAACCATTCTGGATCTCAGCGTCACCATCGCCGCTGCCCTATGTGTCGACAGATTTGGTCGTCGCCCGCTCTTCCTCCTCTCCATCTGCGGTATGCACCATGTCCCATGCCCCCTTTCCCGTTGCCACTGCTGACACCCAACACAGGCATGGTGGTCTGCTTCATCTGCTGGACCATCACCAGCGCCATATACGATAACTCCAACCAGCAGAACGCGGACGCCGGCTATGCTCAGCTCGTCTTCATCTGGCTCTTTGGCTGCTTCTACGACATTGGATGGTCTGGCCTCCTGGTCGCCTACGCCCTCGAGGTCCTGCCCTTCCATCTCCGCGCTAAGGGCATGATGATCATGAACATCACCGTGCAAGCCATCCTCGCCCTCTCCAAGTTCGTTATCCCCGACCCCAAATCCCTACTGAACCCGCTAACCAAACTCCAGCCAAACAAACCTCCTCGCCTGGGACAACCTCCCCAACCACTGGAACCTCATGTTGTTCTACACTGTATGCCCACCCCCTCCGTCCAACCCCCTATCTTCCAAGCTGCACCCCGCTAACCTGCCCTCCAGCTCTGGGACACCCTCGAACTCGTCTTCGTCTACTTCTTCTACGTCGAAACCAACGGCCCAACCCTCGAACAGATCGCCAAGATCTTCGACGGCGACGACGCGGCTGCCCACATCGACCTACACCAAGTCGAGAAGGAGATCGCGCAGGCGCACCACGAGGACGATATCGTCGAGGTGCAGGCTGCGTCGCTCAAGGGCGCTGCTTAGGTTCCTCTGCGTCAGCGCATGAGATGTGGTTTAGTCATTCCTTTGTCGTGATGTGGAGGTGAGGTAATGTGAGGGAGGGATGCAAGGACGCGGTTTTTCTTCTCACGCCGGAGGGCGTCGGTGGGTGGGTGGTCTGTATGGCTCTGCTGCACGGACTGGTCAGTTGCCGGGGCTGGATGGTGTGGGGGGGGGTTGCGTAACTGTAAGCCGTCTGATATATAACAACTATGAGCAATTTAATACATTCTTTTTCTGCTCAATAACGATGGCCCATGCGTTTGAAGGGGTGGTTTGTGTGAGAAAATTTTGTACGGTGGTGAGGTTTTAAAGGGGTGGTGAAGATTGGAATGGATGTGTGGTAAATTCATACGCTACTTAGCAACGTAATTCCCCTCACCGATTCAATGCAACCGCTATCCCGTTCATAGAACTGCCATTACCCTCATAATTCGTTAATACCCGCAACCTCCTGTTTCAAGCCCATCCCTTGCGCCCAAACCCCCCAAAATTCCCACCCATCAACCTCCCCTTTCCCAAAGCAACGAGCCATGAAACCCCATCCATCCACTAGTCCACGCCACTCTCAAAAATAACATCTTAGAAATCCTCCAACTTAACAACTTCATACGCAGGCTCCTCATACGGATGCGCACTACCGTTAATTAGTCCAACCCCCTTCCCCTCAGTTCATCAACTCACCTCTTCAACGCCCCCACCGCCCGTCTAACCACCTCCTCCCCCCTACAAAGCGCCTCCACCCTCACCTCCTCCACCTCCTCAAGCTTCCCAACCGTCCCAATAGCCGGTTTCGCAGCGTCGCCGGGACGGAACTGGCCTGTACCGAGAGTCGTCCAGCAGCACTCGGTGTAGTTTCCCGGACCGGGGTAGCGGCCTGCGCCGGCGGCGAAGATGGCGGATTTGCAGGCGGTGAGGGAGGGGGGGGGGACGAAGAAGATGAGTTTGTAGCGGGTTAGGGCGGTGGTTGCGGCCATGGTGGTGGTTGGTGGATGTTGGGTGAGGTGCGGGTTTTGGACCGTATTGTAGGGTGAGGGCAATCGTGTGGTGTAGTAGTGGGGAGAGTAATGTAAAGTAAGTCAGTTTAAAGCTTGGGTAGCGAGGAGGGGTTGCTTTAAGGAGGGGCGGGAGCGCTAGTCGGGAGAGCTAAATGGCCCACTACCCCCTCCTTCCCCGTACTTTTTGGGCGTCGGTATAACCAACGCTGCAAAATCTACATTATAATTTCACACAAGGCTGTGGTAATGTTAGAACTCCTAGTTTTAGTTGCCTCAGCAGGGCTGACCGCGGGTCAATTAGCGCTCGGCATGTCTGCGCCACTCCCTTCAGCCTCGTCGCTTACGAGTGCTGCGCCTACCAAAGAAGGATTCTGCGCTAAGTGATGGCGATGTCAATAATCTTCATTCCCAGCGTGCCAGCAGTTCCTGTGCGATGCTGGGGAACGGTGTTATAGGTACTTAAAGGGCTCCTATAACGCTCGCAACATGGCGTCTGTTCAACTGCAAACTCTTGACCAACAAGGCTCTTCATCAGCCGCGTCAAGCTCGATTTCGCCATCTGTAGACACGCGTTCTAGGGGGGTTGCGGAGACCTCTTTACCTAAAACTTCGGTATATTCGCCTAGACCATCGCTACAGCAGCAGCAGCAGCAGCAACAACAGCAACCTTCACAAGAGCGAAGACGACCTCAAAGACAAGCAACCCTAGAAGAGACTGACGAAGCGACACAACAGTTGCCAACACAAGCGCAACAGGGACCGCAAGGAAACGGGGATCGCACCCTCTCATTCCCGTGGTCCAAATTTATTAAAAGGATCACATTCATTGTGACGGTTCTCGCGTTCATTCTTGGGATTGGGATGATAGCCCCGACAGTTGGGCAGTACGCTACTGGGGTATGGTCCGCCGCAAAGGACTACCAAGATTGGTGCAAGGGCGAGCAGGTAGGCTTTTTTATCCAGTATTGCAGGGGATGAAGTTAACGAGGGCGTCCTCTAGAGCGTGAACAAAACCCTCACCGATATCTGCGAGCTAGTCGTAGACCAGCCATTACCCCCGCCTCCTGGACTAAACCAGGTGTTTAAGGATATTAGGCCGCGAGGTGCTGAGAGTGCCGTCCCTTCCATCTGGAACCTCCTAACAGATGAATGGAAGGCGTTTCGTGCATTTCTCCGTACCCCAGTGGGCGCGTGCCTCGCAACGATGCTCTTTAGCTATGGCATGCTAGCAGTGGGGTTTAAGGGCCAGGACATCGAGTTGATGATCGGCTCGATTTCTGTGAATTACCTCACAGAAGGAGTGTGGTTTATGTTGTTTAGGGTTTTATTTCTCGGCTTGTCCTTCGCATGGAAGCCGTGGTTCACATATACCTCGGGGTATGTATTTCTCTTGGCAGACTGGGCCTTTTGGGTACAAGATCAAGGCCTCAAGGAACCGTCATGGGTATCTCGAGCTGTCCTGCTTACCCTGTGCGTTGTCGGATACATGCATGGAAAATCCAGCGCTACTTGATTTTCCGTCTTATTCTTATCCATACTAGTCCCTGGCGAGACTTGCAGTCACAAGCTCGTAGCTATCTGCCACTTTTTAACAGGCACATGGCGGGTGACATCTCTTTCTGTATCGATATTAAGATGCTTAGTTTAACGGTTCCGGCGTTTATTAGATTTGGCGCTAGTTAAATTTGGGGGTCAAACACCAGCACGTAGATTTCAATTTCAATAATAAACAAATTTGTATGGCTTTCAAGAGCTAAAATGTGATTGCCGCGGGTACGAGAAACATGGCATCTAAGATACTACAGGATGATCGTACACACACTCTTCTCCTTGACTTGGCTTACATCATCGACGCTGCAGATGACTAACAAGTCCCGGCTTGCAACTTCAATATTGTTTCATTACCAGCCTTCCCAAAGCATTATTTCAAAGCGTGAATTGTGTCAAGCTCAAAATTACTTGGGAGCACGTATCCCGTAATATTGCGGCCGGATGGAGAGGCGCTTCGCATTGGGAGGTTTGCGTATGTGCATGGCTTGATGCATTCAGAGTGGGAGGAGACACAGGTGCAGGTTATAAAGATATGTTGAACCATGGTGAGTTAACCAGAGTTCCGATTGAGCTCTTTACTTTAGCCTTTACTTAATATTTTATTTGCTGTTTCATTCTGTCCTGCAGTTTGTTCCTGTTCTATGCCGGTCTGCTTGTGTGTTCACGGTTGGACAGCAGGCGAATTCTTTGTGCCTATTGTAGTTATAAGAAATCGAATAGTCCTATAAATATAATACAAAATACAAACCGACTACTCTTTTTTGCGACACTTGGATTATTAGTACTGGATTTTTGAGGTTCTCACTTCCAAATACCTTCGTTACCATGAAGGGTGATAATACCGCCTCCGCAGAAAGTAGCTCCTCAAGCTCATCAAGCACGAGCAAATGGTCTAAAGTTGCGGCTCAAACGCCAGAAGAAACTGAAGCCGCTCGGCTGCTCGACTATCATCTCAGCCTTCTGAGGCTCGGCCCTTCCCAGAAAGGTCTCCAGGACGTCACAACGGCGCCTATATTCAGCATGCCCGTTCTCGAGCATGCCGAATCCAAAGCAGTTGCTGCCGGGGATTCTTCGCCAGCATTTCCGCAATACGGTCTACTTGCGGGTATGACCGGGGCTGCAGAAAACGAGTCACAACATGAAGAGACAGATAGGCCACCCATCCGTGATCCTCGAATATTTTTCAATGTTGCTGCTCCATCGAGCACGTTTATCTGTGGCTCTCAGGGTTCCGGCAAGAGTCACACGCTCTCATGCTTGCTTGAGAATTGCTTGATACCATCGAATGCCAACAAGCTTCCGCGGCCCCTCACGGGTCTTGTTTTTCATTACGATCTTTTTATATCCGACGAGGGTGGATCACCTTGCGAGGCGGCCTATTTGTCTTCAGATCCAAACATAAAAGTGAGAGTCTTGTGCTCACCGACGAACGTCAAAACTATCAAAGTAAGTCCGCCTAACTCTGCCGCCCCCTTTATTCACCCACTGACGCATCAAGGGAACATATAACGCGTTCAAAAATGTCACAGTTGAACCGCTGCGGATCAGTGAGGAAAATCTCAACACTAAGCGGATGCTCGATTTGATGGCTGTGAGCCGCGGCGATGGGCCAATGCCTCTATATTTGCATGCCGTCTACCGCATCCTGCGGGAGATGCGGATCGAGCAGCAGGAGACGGGGACGGGTTTTAGCTATTCCACGTTCAAGGACCGCATTGCAAGGACAGAAATGACACCAGCTCAGCTCAGTCCTCTCACACAGCGGCTTGATACTCTCGAGAGCTTTATGCCAAACAGCCAGACAGGGGCTATACTCCCACGACGAAAGGGCAAGCCAGTGAGACAGTATGGCAATGACTGGACCTCCGAGGTATGTGGATGCGCTGTGATATTTGATCTCTCTAACATCTCTAGCCGGGCTCCCTTACTATCGTCGATCTTTCATGCCCCTGTGTCACATCGGAGGGGGCTTGCTCACTCTTCAATATATGCTTGAGTATTTTCCTCGAGCAGGACATGACGGCGGGTCGTCGGGTGATTGCCCTAGACGAGGCACACAAAGTAAGCAGAAATCTTTGAGGCAAAATCCCTGTTCTAACTTACAGCTTTTAGTTCATGAATGAGTCGGCCGAGGCCCAGACACTCACGGCGACGCTGCTCACCACAATCCGACTGCAACGCCACCTCGGCGCCCGAATAATTATCAGCACACAGGAACCCACGATCTCGCCGGACCTCCTCGACCTGTGCTCTGTCACCATTGTCCACCGCTTTACGTCACCCGATTGGATGAAAACCCTCAAAGCCCATTTAGCAGCAGCGGCGTCCGACATGACTGAACCGGAGCAGGTTGCGGGTGATCAAGTCACAGAGCCAAATCCAAGGGCAAAGGGGCAAACAGCAAGCGTGATCTTCACAAAGATCGTTGAGCTGGAAGTGGGGGAGGCTCTTCTGTTCTCACCCAGCGCGATGGTTGGTGTAGACGTGGCAAGCAACGGTGGCTGGTATGCCAGGCTCGGGGCGGGGGTTTTAAAAGTTAGAGTGAGGAGTAGGTTGACGACGGATGGAGGCAAGAGTATTTTGGCTGCATAGAGAGTTCGTGATAAGGCTTTGGACTATTGAGTTGAACAGGCGATATAGCGTGTAAAGGAATTCAACCCTCCTCTTCAGGATCTCCACTCATTAACCGCCTTTTAATCTCCTCTGCAATCCCACAACTCTCTATGCTCTCCTTATCAACCGTCCAACTCTTACACCAACATCTAGCATCCCCTCGAAGCGTAACTAAAGGATCATGCTCAATTTTCTCCACAGAGAACTGCACGTCGACAGCTTCCAGCCTCACTTTCGAGATAACTCGTAACGGCGCCTGAGTACAAGTCCACTTGACAAAATCCGCGATCTGTTCGCTATTATCCTTACATACCAGGGCAGGCTCGCCCCTCGGCCGATATAACTTCGGATAGCGCCGAAATCCTGGACCACGCCAATTAATCAAGGTCCTCTCGTTTGCCGGCCCATCCGTACAGCCTATGGATATCCGCAGCCGCAGTTCCCGCAGAGCAGTGAGGTGTTCGGCGGCATTTGCTAGTGTACTGCTGCTGGCCGCGAAGCAATATGGACACATGCATCCGGGTCTTCTTTCCCATGTGTGATTTGCGGATCTGGCAAAAGAGAACCCGTTGCAGAAGTCTGAATAGATGGGTATGGACTTGTCGCGGATGTCTCCAATAATAGCTAGCTCTAGGTCGAACGATAGCGATTGGACCATCGACGGCTTGATGGGGGTCTGTGGGGTCTGGGACAGGAATGCGGATAGGGAAAGCACGTCACCGATGCGTAGGGATAGGTTTGCAAAAAAAAATAGGCCGGGCTTCGGAGTAGATTTGGCGGTTTGCGAGTAGCCAGGTGAGTGGATCGACGTCGACTGGTTTAGATTTAGAAGAGTGGAGTTTGCGTTTCTTGGTGTGTGCCGGAGGTGGTAGAGCGAAGCTAAACTTGGCAACTTTGGCTGGTGCGCCAACTGTGAAGGAACTTGAGTATAAGAGGATTGGTTCTGAAGTGGTGGCTACGGCTTTCCAGATCATGCACCGTATTTCTAGAGGGAGGGAGAGCAGTGAGGGCGGTTGAGAGTTTGTTCCGTTGGCGCCTAAACGCAAATCAGAACCTAGACGAGAGTATATGTGAAGATTGAGTAAGACAAAGCTTATTACCTTCCTTTGGCGCTCTTGTTCTAGGTCGTTTTCCCATTTCTTAAACATATACTCGCACAGGAAGCTGTAGATATTTTTTGTTGGTTTTCGTGATGGAATGTCTAGAGTAATAGAGAATGAAGATGGGATATATGGAGATAATACATACTACGATGTATGTTGTTGTTAAATTGGACTCACTGATGATAACTGCGAGGTTTTCTTGTCGTTTTGATCGTGTAGTTCTCTGGTTTTACTTCATGTCCGCCTGTTGGATAATTGATGCCATCGTCTGTCACATACCCCGTGATTACGCCAAGCCTCGAATGCATGGATTCGGGCTCCTCTGGCACCCCCAAGCGGAGTAGAGCTACAAAAATAGCCAATGTGGGGGATATATGCATCGGGCAATAAAATCCTTTTGTATAACTCTCAATATCACATACCTGACTCATATATATACACCCATACGCCAGACCTCCAAAATATTCATACACCACCCCCATCTCAGCCACACCCACCTACTCCTTCCTCACCCTACTACTCCTCGCCGCCTCTCTAACCCTCTCCTCCTCCTCACCCCTCGTAACCTTCTCCCTCTCCGCGCCCTCCTTCGCCGCCTTCTCCCCAAGCAGCTGCTTCACAGTACTCTTCGACTCCGGCACCGCCATCGCCCCGTGCCTCCGCAACGACTCATTGCGCCAGCTGATCTCTCCCCCGTCCGCCTCGCGGTGCATCTGCGCATTGCGCTTCGCTGCTGTTATGGAAGTTCGTGCGTATCTGCTCGTTGTTAGCCGGCACACGGTAGGAGTGGGGGGTGAGGGTGGTGGCGTACACGAAGAGCAGGGTGGCCATGCAAAATGCCGCAAGGGGCGTGGCTATCGTCTAGTGGGCTGGGTTAGTAGGTGCCTATACGTGTTTGGAGAAGGGCATTGCGTACCCGAGCGTTTAAATTGTATTTACGTCCTTTCATGGCTGCGGTGTTGATGGGTCTTGGGTAGACGAGGCTGAGGGTTTCGGCGGCGGGTTGTTTTGCTATGGGAGCTACCCCAAGTACCAAGCTAGCTTCCCCAGATCTCGGCAATCGGGATTTGGCATCTTGGACGACAATCGCATCATCACTCACCAAACGGCAGGCAGTAGGGATGTGACGCAAGAAGCGACCCTATGATTCACACGGCGAGCAGTTCTCCGCGGAGGAGATTTGGTATTTATAAGTATGTGCATTTCGCATAATTCATTAATGCTACCGCTATAAACAAGACAGAATAATCGCTACTACTACTACCCCCTTCATGCCTCAGTCTCTGCCACATATGGAGTCTCAACCGGGCGCTCGGCTTGCGGCTGGATGCGCGCCAAATGCCTCCTCTCCCCCGTGGTCCAATCCACGACGGCCGAATGCGCGGTGACGCGGTTATCCCAGACAACAACCGTCTTCGGTGCCCACCTCACGCGCGTCTGGTAGTCGATACCGCGCGCAATGTGCGCATACAGGAAAGCAAGCAGAGCATCGCTCTCCTCCTTCTTGAAGCCCACAATGCTCCTCGTGAAGCCCGAGTTGACGTACAGCGCCTTCTCGCCAGTAGCGGGGTGCGTGCGCACGATTGGGTGCTCGTGGGTGACCGGCTCGCGACGGACGACGCCGCCGCGCTTGTGGCTGAACTCGGCCTGCTCGATGCCGGAGTGGACGGCCTTGAGGCCGTGGAGGCGCTGCTTGAGGGCGGGCGAGAGGCGGTTGTAGGCCTCGACTTGGTTGACGAAGGCGGTGTCGCCGCCGGTCTCGGGGGTGTCAAAGACGTAGAGGAAGGTGGTTCCGGGGGGTTGCGCCTCGTAGGAGACGTCGGAGTGCCAGGCTACGCTGCTGTTGCGGCCGGCGAAGAAGTTGTCGAGCTCGCCTTTGCTGCCGACGCGGTGGACGAGGTGTACCTCGGGGTAGCCCTCTGGGGCGCCGGAGGTGGGGTGGATGTGGTGGCGTCCGAAGTAGCCGCCAAAGTCGAGAGCATCCTTGATGGGGAGATCGGCAAAGTCCTGGTCGCGGAATGCGACGACCTTGCGCTGGGCGACCAGAAGAGCGAGCTGGTCCTTACCAGCAGCGGAGAGCTGGCTGAGTTGCACGCCGCTGACTTCAGAGCCGGTTGCGGGGGTCAGCTTGGTGATTTTGCTGCCCTCGACAAGGAGATCCTTGAAGGTTGGGTCGGCGCCAACACCGTGCTCTACGTGCTCGAATGGCTCGAGCGGCGCGTACTTCTGGTCATAGTCGTATACCGGAAGGTAGTGTGGGTATTTTGCTGTGGTGGTACCTCCCTCTTCATCGATTTGCCTGCGGACTCTTCGGGCTGGAGCATCTGCCGATGCCTCTTTTGATGCCTCTGTTGAAGCCTCTGGTACTGCGACTACTGGTACTTGCTTGGCGACGACTGGAGCGACCTGCCCTTGTTGGATTTCTGCGACGGAAGGAGCCATTTTGAAAGATTATTGTTTTTGGTTTGGTTGGGTTTGCGGTATTGAACTGTTGTGTCACGACTGAAACTACCCCTTCAACCTCGTGGGCTTGACGGTTTTATAATAACCATCATTCATGATATTTCACAGTATGACTCTTGTCGGCCATCACGGCGCCTGCAAGCACCGCTAACCTTTCGCAACTTCACCATATTTCGACTATTCTTTGCACAATCCTTGGACCGGATGGTGAAATTGGGGAAGATGTCAACTGTGTAGTCGGGCATTCTACTGAGGATCCGTGGGTCTGATTTCAAAGAGCGGCTCCAGAGCGGTGATACGGTTCGACCATGTGTTTCGAACGGAATCACGGCGAAAGTTGACAGAGATTCACCGATGGAAGCAGGGACGTCGCGGATCACGTCGTCGATTACGAGCCCGATTTGACTAGGAATCGTATTTACGAGAAGACGCCATCGCGGTGGTCGGCGTCAAAATTTACCGTCGCCGATAATTTAGTGTAGTCTGCACATATCCCAAGTTACAGATAAGAGGAGTAGGTCGCATCTTTCCATATTGTCTCAGTTTGCTACGGATGGCGTTATTTGAAGTGCTTATCCATCCAACTGCATGGAATAAAGTAGTGAATTCCTACGGTAAATTCCTACAGTTAGGGTCTTGGCCGTGGGGGGTTTACCCCGCACAAACAGCGTTTATTCGGAGCCTTCAGGCCTTCAAGCCTTCAATAAATGTCCTTTTGACTTAGTTGAGTCGAGGTCACTATTTAGAAGCCGTGTACTGTACATACAATAATATATGCCAAGTGCCGTATTGCAGGCATGTTTGTGTTGATACCCGCCTGCTAGTTACGTGCTATTCTCGGCTATTGCACCATCATGAGAGTTCATGTGCGGTAGTTGTATACGCCTATATCCCCCACTAGGCAGTTCAAACTCCATTTATTATTATTCTTTATTTTGATTTTATTTATATGGCAATGATACTGTATTTTTCCTACAGGTGGAGTCCCTAGTCAATAAATAGACCCTGAGTTATGCGGCCATCAAGTTGTTGCGTCACATGACCACACCCCCCCCCCCTACCGAACAGGGGTGAAGCTTGTTGGGGACAGGATTTTAATGTCTGTTGCTCCATAAAAAGAACATAGAACATGTCTTATAGTATAAGCGAAAGGTTGCATGGCACCCTGTACGAGTGCCTGTACGAGTGCCTGTACACACTCATGATGGGCGGCATCTGACTTTGGGTTTGATCAACGGCATGAAGACAGATGCCCTTCACATATTTCAAGTTGAGCAATCTCATGAACATCTTGCGGCGGCTTTCATTCAGGCGTCCTCTCTATGGCTATCTCTAAAATTACCCCCTTGCGGGCCTCTTAGCTTGCAGTCTTTGTAATTGGGAAGTTGACATGCAATTGCCGGTTCCCACTATCCGATGATGGCATCCTAAACTTCAATGACGAAGATTCCAGCGTATTGTTGATCGTGTTTCAACCAATTGTCAGCACCCATGCGCACGTCCTCCCCAGACCGAGACCGGATCCCCATGTGTCGCCCGCGTGTGGAATGGGATGCATGTCTCTATACAACTTTGTAGCTTGGGCATGCACCCCACGCCGGCGAGGGCTGGCCAAGGATGGAGGTTGGGAGTAAGTTAGACATTTACTTGTCGTTTCTTATCTTTTTATCGTCCGTCTGGGCGTCTGGTAAGCCTTGGCAAACGATGCATCGTCAATTTTGTTGGAAACATAGCCCGAAAGTCCCCAGTTACGGCAGTCCCGAAGCTGCGCCGGGGCGCACGTTGATCACCTCATATGTTGGGCGTATTGTACATGTTTCTATGTCCACCTCCTTATGATGGACATGTATGAAATTATATAAACCCTTTCCTCGTCCTCTATGGAGAGGCAACATGGTCGAGAACTCTGGTCACAAAAGCTCCAGATAGATACTCATCCCAACAACCATGGGTTCAGCTTCAATCAAAAGCAAACGTGGGGATGATTCCGACAGAACGTCGTTATCATCCGAGGGAAAGCCGGAGGTGATTCCTGGCAACCTGCTGGACGGTGCCCAGATAGTCACCAAGAGTGGCAATGTCGTCACAAAGGATGGCGTCGTGGTCTCGACGCAACAATCAGATGCCAGTCTGTCGACCAACGTGTTCGCCGACCCGGAGATTAGGGACTTCTATGTCAAGATGTACGAAAAGGCAAGATATGAGTGTCGCCATGTATTTGATGCAGACCTCACATGGACCGCTGAAGAGGAGAAGAAACTTATCCGAAAAATTGATTGGCGAAGTAAGATATGCGGCCGTTCCTGAAAGTTTCATATTGCTAAACTACGATATAGTCTGCTTATGGGCTTGCGTTATGTTCTTCTCCCTGCAACTTGACAGGGGAAATATGGTACAAGCCGTCTCGGGGACGTTCTTGAAGGACCTGCACCTCAACACAAACGGTAAGTGCCCTAACACACCATTGACCTGCAGACATTGACATGGGATTCCTAGACTACAGCCATGGAAATACGATCTTCACTGCATCTTTCCTGGTCGCTGAACTGCCGTCTCAGTTGATATCAAAGAAGATCGGCCCCGACAGATGGGTTCCGATGCAGATCTGCCTTTGGTCAATTGTTGCCATGAGCCAGGCCGCAATAACAGGCCGAGCAGGCTTTTTTGCGACGCGTGCTCTACTGGGTATCCTCGAGGGCGGTTTTATCCCCGACCTCATCCTCTTCCTAAGCTACTTCTACACCTCCAAAGAGCTGCCTATCCGCCTGAGCTTCTTCTGGACTTCGCTCAGCATAACAGGCATTATTAGTTCTCTTCTTGCATATGCGATTTTTCACCTTGAAGGTGCCCATGGAGTGGCTGGCTGGAAATGGCTATTCTTACTGGAAGGCCTGATTACTCTCTTAATTGGAATCGCTTCCTTCTTCATGATGCCCGCTTCGGCTGTCCAGACGAAGTCATGGTTCCGACCTAAAGGCTGGTTCACTCCCCGCGAGGAGGCTATCCTGGTCAACCGTATCCTGCGCGATGATCCCTCCAAGGGATCCATGATGAACCGCAAGGCCATTACGCCCCGTCGCCTTTGGCGCGGACTCACGGACTACGATCTGTGGCCGGTAACTATCCCCCCCATTACAGAGAGAGGAACCATACTAACGCATCCCAGATCTACGCTATCGGAATCATCGTCTATATCCCCCAAAACCCGCCTGCACTCTACCTAACACTCACACTCCGCTCCATTGGCTTCAGCACCTTCAACGCCAATCTCCTCACCATCCCCCACACCGTCGTCCACATCTTCACCCTGCTAGGCTTAACCTGGCTCGCCGGCAAACTCAACCAGCGCGCCCTCGTCTCCTCCTTGCAGCTGGTCTGGACACTCCCCGTCCTGATCTTCCTAGCCGTCTGGCCGGGTCTCATCACCAACCAATGGGGCACCTACGCCGCCACCGCCGTGCTCCTGTCATACCCGTATTGTCACGCCATTGTGGGTGGCTGGGTCAGCTCGAACTCCAATGATGTTGGCTCGCGCTCCATTTCAGCGTCGCTGTACAACATGTCTGTGCAGCTTGGTGGCATCTGCGCTCCCTTCGTGTACCGCGAGGATGACAAGCCGTACTACCGTCGGGGTAACAAGACGTTGATTGCTATCAATGTGTTGGGGATATTCCTGTTCTTGTTTGCAAAGGCGTACTATGTGTGGAAGAATAAGTCGAGGGACAAGAAGTGGAATGCGATGACGAAGGAGGAGCAGAATGATTATACTGCTAATAGTAAGGATCGGGGCTCGAGGAGATTGGATTTTAGATTTTTGCACTAAGCCGTTTGGATATGGGAGTGGGTGGAAAAATGGCATATTAAGGTATCTAGCTGGTCTGAATTAAATAATACCATAAAAGTTACTAGAGATATTACTTGGAAGCAGCATTTCATCAGGTGAGAATATTAAATGTCTAATCTATCACGTATCTACGCCCTGTACTATAAATGAAGCCTGGCCAATCGGAACGTTGCCACCCTGTAGGTGGCGTTCAAGCTCACTCCCCGCTCCTGAGTCACATGATATAGAGGGGTCAAGCAACTCTATCGAGGACTACAGACCATTTATACCATCTTTAAAACACCTAGACGGCTCCATTCTATATATATATTAGAGTATTAGTTATCATGCCTCCCTCAGCAGATATAGCAACCCAACCCCCGGCGGAGGCACCACCTAAAACCCTCCCCTCGAAGCAGGCGCCACACGTTCACGGCTCCGAAGAGAAGACCCCCTTACAAGCCATAAGCCATGGGATTCTCATGGACGGTAAGAATTAACCCATATTCTGTTCCTAAACTACGCAAGCCCTCCTCAACCCCACATACTGACCCCAGCACCAGGCATCCCAACCTTCTCCTCCCACGGTGAACACCGCAAACACATCCTCATCCACACCGCTGCCACCTTCCGCGATTTCGCTCGCAAAGGGTTCACAGAAGGTCAAGCGGGCCACATCAGCGTCCGCGACCCCGAGTACGAGGATTACATCTGGATGAACCCTCTCGGGCGGCACTTCGGGCTCATGACGGCAGGTGACATGATCTGTCTCGACATGCATACCGGTGCCGTCGTAGGCGGGAACAACGTGCGTAACGCGTGTCCTTTCTCCCTTTCCCTTCCCATTTCCCCTTACAAATCCAAATATGTACTATACCAGGTCGTCCGGCTTAGCATAGCAGCTCTTCTCTAACTCCGAAGCAGACCCGCCCCGCCAACGCCGCGGGATTCCAGATCCATTCCGCGATCCACAAGGCGCGTCCGGATGTCGCGGCTATCTGCCACGCGCACACGGATGCGGGCCGCGCGTGGAGCGTGTTCGCGCGGCCGTTGGAGATGCTGAATCAGGATATTTGTAATTTCTACGAGGCGCATGCGGTGTATGCGGAGTATGGGGGGATTGTGTTTGCGGAGGAGGAGGGGAGGAATATTGCCAGGGCGTTGGGGGAGGGGAATAAAGTGAGTTTTCTTATTTTTTATTTCTTGGGGGGGTTTATTTTTTGCTTTTTGGGTGCTATGGGGGGGAGGAGTGAGGCTAATGGGTCCTAGGGGGTTATTCTGATGAATCACGGATTACTCACCGTTGGCCACACGGTCGATGAGGCGGGGTATATGTTTGGGCTCCTCGACCGCGGGTGTCGGATCCAGCTCGACGTCGAGGCCGCGTGTGCGGGCAATCCGGGGCTGAAGAGGAATATCATTTCTAATGAGGAGGCGGCGTATAACATGAAGATGGCGAGCGAGAAGCACGTTCTGTATCGAGAGGCGCAGCCGGACCTGGACTATATCTTTGAGACGGCGGGGCTGGATGTGGTGGCTAGGGGGGTGGATAATATGGTTATTGATGGGCCGGAGGCGAATTAATAGGATGCTGTTGGGGGGGGGATATGCATGGGTGGCCTGTATGAGAATTTGTTGTTCATCTCTGGAAGGGGGTGAGAAGGAGCTCTTTTGACACGGGTACGCAAACTTACGCCCTCATACATAATCACATAATGATTAGTAAGGCAGCAAGAGACTTGAAAAATATACCAATACGGCTACCCACGGCGCACAGTTCTCATAAAAAAAGCGCACATCCTTACACTAAAAGCGAAATCCGAAAACCGAAGGCCGAAAAATCCCCACTGTATAGATTTTTGATGGCGGGGCGATAGAACAAGCGCAGATTTGGATTTAGATGGCAGGGTTCATCCGGCTAGGACGGGATCATCTTTCATGCACGGGGTACGTACCTCTAACGCCCCTAAACGCCTCTAACGTCATAATTTTAGAAATTTGAGGAGAACGAACATTTTGGATTCTCGCGCAAGGCCATTAAGGTAAAGGATTTATGAAGGTGGAGTTAATTAATGGGGATATATATACATACTTGAGCCCATAATCGATATTTTATAAACTTTATCCATTATAATCGCGGATTACTATTCACTATTCAATATAACTTCCCGGGTAGAACTGCCGTGCCTCGGTATTCCGGTCTAGCCTCGCCCTCGATAAGGTTTAAGACGGCCTGGTTCATGGCACCATTGGGCCATTCGATCCAAAAAATTGCCCCCCTCATTAATCGAATTTCCGCAGAGACTGCCATAGGAACTAATTCCACCTTCCTAGAAACATCTCTTGCCTTGCACTAAAAATACTCTGTCCATTTGTTGCTGTTTTACTAAGCTTTTTCTCCGCTCTTTTTTGATCCATCGCCCATAAGCTCGACCGTGGGGCGACAAAAAAGTGAATTTCGAAACATTGATATAGACAACCTACCTCGCTCGCACACGGCTGGAGATTCCTCAAACAAACACGCAAAGGGGTCCTTCGAATATATTTGATCACCACCCGGCGATAGGTGACCAGATATGGACTCCACCGATCGCGATATCGCCGCCGCAGGTGTAGAAACCACCGCTGAGCGCGCCCGCACGACCAGCGCGCGCCAACTGAGCCATGAGGCCCAGCGGACGGGCACCGGAAACTCCTCGACATCCTCCTCCTCAGATCAGCCGTATCCCGACATTGGCTTGAGCCGGACGCACTCGACCCAGGCGGACCTCGAGCGTCGCCATACATCTATGAGCCGCATACAGACAGCGCGAACGCAACACAGCGCCACGGTGGGAAGGGGCCCCCGGGACAAGGAGTGCAAGAAGCCGCTGCCGAATTTTGGATTTGGGAAATCATATCCACCGCCGCTGCCGGCGAAGGAGGAATATGTCGTAGAGTTTGACGGTCCGGACGACCCTCTGCATGCGCAGAACTGGCCGTTTAAGAAGAAGTACGGTTGATCGACTGCACTGGAGTTTTCTCGTACCATGCTAACCGTTTTTATAGGCTGTATACGGCTGTGATGCTTGGTCTTACGACGCTGACTGCGGCGTTCGCTTCGAGTATATTTTCGGCTGCGATCCCTTCTGTCTCGAAACAATTCCATGTCGGAGAGGTGGTTGGGACACTCGGTGTATCTCTCTATGTTCTCGGCTTCGCCACTGGGCCGACGCTGTGGGCGCCTCTATCTGAGTTGAAGGGTCGACGACTCCCTATTCTCATCTCCATGTTCGGATTCGCCATATTCCAGTTCGCTGTGGCCGTTGCAAAAGATCTTCAGACGGTTCTCATATGTCGATTCTGGGGAGGATTCTTCGGCGCATGCCCTCTATCCGTCGTCGCGGCAGTTTTCTCGGACATGTTCGACAATAAAACAAGAGGACTGGCAATCACGGTATTCTCCATGACGGTTTTCAGCGGTCCGTTGATTGCCCCGTTCATTGGCGGTTTCATTACCGAGTCGTATCTTGGCTGGCGATGGACCGAGTACATCTCTGGTATCATGGGAATTACTTGCTTTGTTCTGGACCTCATATGGTTGGAGGAGACCTATCCTCCCGTCGTCTTGATCGAAAAGGCCGCAGAACTTCGCCGCCGGACCAAGAATTGGGGCATCCACGCAAAACAGGAGGAAATCGAGCTTGATTTCAAGGAGCTTGTAACGAAGAACTTCAGTCGCCCTATGCGCCTGCTCTTCACCGAACCCATCATCTTCCTTCTCTCACTCTACATGGCCTTCATCTACGGCCTCCTCTATCTCTTCCTGACGGCCTACCCGGTCGTCTTCCAGGGCGTCCACGGCATGTCCCCTGGTATTGGCGGCCTGCCATACTTTGGCATGATCACGGGGCAGTTGTTCGCGGGGCTCTACATCGTCCTCATCCAACCGGCCTATAACCGCAAGCTAGATGCGAACAACGGCGTCCCAATCCCCGAATGGCGTCTCCCTACCGTGATTGTTGGAGGTGCCGCTTTTGCCATTGGATTATTTTTCTTCGGATGGACCGGATATACCAAGAGTATTCACTGGATCGTGCCCACGCTGTCGGGCCTGTTCACCGGATTCGGTCTTCTAACAATTTTCCTGCAATCATTCAATTATCTCATTGATGCCTACCTCATGTTGTAAGTTTTCTCCAGCAGCCCCTGTCAATATGCCATACTAACTCTCTCAGCGCCGCCTCGGCAATCGCAGCAAATACGTTCCTACGTTCCCTCGCGGGTGCCGGATTCCCCCTATTCGCCAGGCAAATGTTCTCCGCTCTCGGTGTAAATTGGACAGGAACACTCCTCGGATGTGTGGCCACGGTGCTTGTGCCAATTCCAGCTGCATTCTGGTACTACGGAGAGCGCATCCGTGCCAGAAGTCCTTATGCTCCCACTGCTGACCCACTTGGTGTTTCCGATTCTCAAGATGAAGACGAATCCCATGGTGAAGCCGATTCCCACGGTGAGGGAACAGGCCTTGAGCAGATCGAGAAATCGCGTAGCACCGAACGCAACCGCAATGCTCGCAACAATACTGGTGATAACGCCGTATAAAGTTTTTTTTCTTGCGTCGATACCATATGTGTAAAATTTGTATTGGGGGTTTGGATCAAGTTGTATAAATTGGTTGGGTATTTGCAGTATAGGGCCTATAATTTTGGATACCAGTTAGCGGACACGATGTCGTTTTGCCATACTTAGCAAATACACAAAGATATTTAATTGACAAGATTGCATTGAAACATGCTGATAAAGCGGACGTCTTAGAGTTGCTGACAACTGAAGACTGACAACAGCCTTGCTGCAAGGCTGATGACGCTTGGACCAACAAGTACCTCCAAGGGCCCCTCTGTCATCGGCCACCCTCAGACCAGCCTCGTCCCATGGCAAGACATCCCAACGATTGACTTCATAAAACTGCCCGGAATGGCTGATAGAGCCCAAGACCCCTTAATGGGCGGGGATGACCACGACTACGACGACACTATCCCCGCCGAGTCCGCCAGCGAGCACGAAGACCCCAGCTCCACTCCCACCCTCTTCGTCTGGCTGCTAACGCTCTCCGCCGGCATCAGCGGCCTGCTATTCGGATACGACACCGGCGTAATCTCAGCAACCCTCGTATCCATCGGCACATCCCTCTCCTCCCGCGCCCTCACCACCCTCGACAAATCCCTAATTGCAGCATCCACGTCCCTCTTCGCCCTCCTCGTCTCCCCCATCAGCGGCCTCCTCGCCGACTCCCTCGGACGCAAACGCGTCATCCTCATAGCAGACCTCCTCTTTATCCTCGGCGCGCTGGTGCAGGCCGTCGCGACGTCGGTATGGGTCATGGTCGCTGGGCGATCGGTTGTTGGTCTCGCTGTAGGCGCAGCGAGCTTCGTCACGCCGTTGTATATTGCGGAGTTGGCGCCGTCGATGTTTCGGGGGAGACTGGTGACATTGAATGTTTTGTTCATCACGCTGGGGCAGGTGGTTGCGTATCTGATCGGATGGGGGTTCGCGGAGCTAGGTGGAGAGACGGGGTGGAGGTGGATGGTGGGGTTGGGTGCGCTGCCGGCGGCTTTGCAGTGCTTGGTGATGGTGGCTATGCCGGAGACGCCGAGGTGGCTGGCCCAGGCTGGACGAACGGAGGAGGCAAAGATTGTTTTGCAGAAGGTTTTTGGTACTGCGGATATGAGGAGGACTGTCCAGCCGGTGATGAAAGCCATTGAGCGAGAGGTACGGGAGGAAGAGGAGGCGAAGCGGGAGAGGGATAGAAGGTCGACGACGAAAGACGGAGGCTGGCTCTCTGATAGCTGGTCTGAGTTGTTTGGTGTGCCTGGGAATGTCAGGGCCTTGACTATCGCATGTTTGCTGCAAGGCCTCCAGCAACTATGCGGCTTTGTGAGTTCTATGTCCCTTCTTCCTAGACCCTGCTAATATTATCAGAACTCCCTAATGTACTTCTCCGCCACCCTTTTCTCCCTCCTCGGCTTCGCCACACCAACACTGACCTCCCTCTCCGTCGCGGCCACCAACGCCATCTTCACCGTCCTCTCCCTCCTCCTCATCGACCGTCTCGGCCGCCGCCGCATCCTCCTCCTCTCCATCCCAGTCATGATCTTCGCCCTCCTCTGCTGCGCCGCAACCTTCCACTACATCATCCTCCCCTCGACCAACTCGCATAACCCTTCCGCAGACGCTCCAGTCCCAATCCTAAGCCGCACCTCGCCCCTCCTCGTCGTCGCCTCCATCATCCTCTACGTCGCCGGCTACGCCACCGGCCTCGGCAACGTCCCGTGGCAGCAGAGCGAGCTCTTCCCGCTCAACATCCGCAGTCTAGGGTCGAGTCTGGCGACGGCCATGAACTGGGGGAGTAATACGGTCGTTGGGCTGACGTTTTTGCAGATGCTGGATGGGCTGGGCCCGAGCTGGACGTTTTTGATTTATGCGTTTGTGTGTCTGGTGGGGTGGTTTGCGATTTGGTTGGTGTATCCGGAGACGAGGGGATTGACGCTGGAGGAGACGGGGGAGCTGTTGAAGGATGGGTGGGGAGTACAGAGGGGAGGCGGGAGGTTAGGGAGAGGATTGGGAGCGGAGGATGGGGCCGGGTAATTAATGTAATATATCTAGTCTGTAATATAGTAAATGATTCTCATTGGAACTAACGTTATTGGCAATGATGTATATCTGCCTCATCTTCAGTACAAGGCAATTAGTTAGCATATATACTGATATTGTAAATGTCAAACACCTAAGCCAACAATCCACAGCCATAGAAGGTTATATACAATCCCCCAAACCCACAGCTATAAAAGACTATACAATCGTACAATTCGTTGTAATCTTCCCCATCTTATTCCCTTCTCACAGTATCCAAACATCCATTCTCGAGTCCCTGCAACTCGAGGAGCCAGACGCCAAGTCCCGGGATGGTTACTTGACCGATTCCGGCACACGTCCATATGCAAAATGTCTTCAACACCATCAATACTCGTAACAAGTTCACTTCACAGGGGGGAAACTCACAGCGAATACATACAATGCACCCCCCGATCCCTCATCTCCCTCCTCACCCCCGCCAAAAACACCTGCACCCTCGTCGGCGTCCACCCCGCCACCCTCGTCAGCGCCCCAAACGCAATCCCATGCAGCCCCTCCACCATCTGAAAGCGCTGAAACGCGCCTACCTCCTTCATGCGGCGGTCCGACATCCAGTCACCGATGGGGAGGTCGAAGACTTCTTCTACGACGTCTTCGAAACCGGCTCTGACCATCATTGAGCCGTATTTCTGCGCGACGGAGAGGTCGAGCCCGACTTCTTGGCTTACGTCGGCGAGGGTGGTGTAGAATTCCATGATTTGAGAGTTGGGGGGGAGAGTGTTGTCGGGGGAGGTGGGGACGACGTGCATTTCGACGAGCTCGACGTAGCCACCTGGTTTGAGGACTCTGTGGGGTGTTAGGATGGGTGAGGATAGGGGCAACTGGGCGAGGGGGACCTTTTAGCTTGTCGGAGGAGACGCGGCCAGTCACGGATTCCGTGGAAGAGGTATCGCGCGTGCACGAGATCGATGGACTTGGGGTCGAAGAGCCAGTCTTCTTCTGCGTCGTCTATTTCGAAGCTGAGGTTCGGTGGGACCCTGGGATGGTTAGGTGGGCAGTGGGAGAGGATATACATGGCGTACCATGTAGGTTGTATAGGACTTGGTAGAGTTAGTAGTAATTCGTATCAGGGTGAATATCACGAACCTCAAGTCTGTTGCTATAACCTGCGATTAATCAGCCAAAGGCTCGAGATAGATGTTGCTAGCAAGCCAACCTTTGCATTGGGATATAGATCCGCTAGTTGGGATGTCAGCTACGTTACGGACTTGAAGGAAATCCCTAACCTGTGTCTATAGCCCATATTCCTGCGAGAAATTGATTAGCCACTTCCTTCATCTTAGAGTAGAAATTTACCTGTGCCTGTGCCAATATCCAAAATAACCTGGGGGTCTGGCCCGATAGGCGCAAGGTGCAGGCGGCCCTCAGTGATAAGCATGGAAATGTGATGCTTAATATCTTCTCGATCCATCTCGTTCTAGGAAGCAAGTCAGAGACATAGCGTAGCCAGAGGGAATATCTCGTACTTCATCATTTGGAAGCATATATCCTGCAGAATACTCAGTATGACCCCACAGCACCTCACGTGGGAGCACTTACGCCCGGGCTTATATCCATGATACCGACGGCCATTTTCGAAGACATACTCATTGGCCTCGCCTGTTAGAGAGAGATACTCGCTCGAGCTGTCCCAAATCAGTACAGGCGTCAATTCAGCTCCATAAGGTAGTAGTTACTCGGACGCCATTTCGAGGCTCCATATACACTCCTGTCTCGATCTTCGGGGTTAGGGCCTATGCAGGCTTAGCGTAGGTCCCAGTGGGAAAATGCAATTGTCGACCCAACTCACCTCAATTCCGAAATGAGCCTACTTTGTATTGTTCGGTCTCAGCTGCATCGCTGAATACTCTTACAGTTCAGTTTTAACCCTGAGTCTGACGGATAATAAGTTTAGTTAGTACTTGGCATTTGGTGTCAGATTCGGCACCAGCAAGGTCCGTGAACAACCATGTATTTATTCCGTAGAGTACCGCGTCTCGAGTCCCGCGTCTCCCTGTCAAATATGACGCAGGGGTCTGAATCCCACTTATTTAGGTATTTCTGAAGATTTTTAATTCAATAACCTCCTGAATACTACTGTAGAAGGATGCACGACGTACAGTCGTAGCATTCGTTGCCTTTTGTCTATCGATATAGCTCTTCAATCGTCGACTTTCCCCCTACGTTGCTGCATCAAGATCTACGAACAGTTGGCAGATTAAATTGTTATTTATATTTTTTTGAGATACCTCTATTCTATACACCCCTCTAAAGCGTATATCTAAAAGTAGGCGCCCTGTCGCCCATCTTCGCAATCTCGTTATCGTTAATGTCCCCACCCGCGCTCTCATCCCTATCCCTCTGAGCATTGATTCTCGCATAGTTCCACCTCAGCGTCAGCACCGCCAGAATACCCAGGGATACAATTCCAATATTCAGCGCGTGCCCCAAGATGAACTCCGGCTTATCCCTCTTACGATAGAAGTTCGACGCCATCGCGCCAGAGAGGTTACCGATTCCGATTTGGAAGCCCATCCCGGCAGCCCGCTTGTATGAGCCCGCCAGGTTGTTAGCAATCCATGTTATATTTCCGGGCACGGCCGGGTAAATGCCGCATGTTGCGATGAAGACTCCGGCGTAGACGACGCCAGGGACGCCGCCGTGTGCTGATGCGGCGATCGCGATGACGAAGCCGACTAAGATCGCAATCATGGGCCAGAAGATGTACGGCCAGCGGGAATTCCCGGCCTTCGCGGCGCGGTCCGAGAGTTTGCTGGTGCCGATACACAAAATTGCGGCCGATATGTAGATGGGGATGGTAAGGAGTTGTGCGGTGGCGGCCTTGTATCCGAGTTGGTTGATGATGGTGGGAAGGAACAGGGAGATACTGTAGAGGGGGCAGACAATCCCGATGAACATCATCGTGCCTAGCCACACCTGCCAGTCCAGCATTGCGTCCTTCACGAAGCGCCACTCGAACTTATCGCTCTCTGCAATCATCCTCCCTGACCTCTTGCTGCCTTGGTACTTCAACCGATGGGTTGCCCATGCACGCTCCTGGGGTGTGAGGAATGACGCTGTGTCCGGGAAATCGTACATTACGAAGTACGCGCCGATAGCCACTAGGACTGATAGCAGGCCCTCCAAAATGAAAATCCAGCGCCAACCCTCATAGCCACCTACCCCGTCCATCTTAGCGATGGCAAAAGCCAGAAGCCCGGAGAATGCGCCGGCCATGGAGGCGGCGGAGAAGAAGAGGCCCTGCCGGATAGCCAGCTCCTCTGAGCAGTACCACATCGTCAGATAGTACGAAACTCCGGGAAACAATCCGGCTTCAGAGAGACCGAGGAAGACGCGGACCGAAAGGAGGCCGCCATAGTTGTTCGTCACGCCTAGGCATACCGTGCAGGTGCCCCACGCGACCATGATGGATGGCAGCCATACCGACGGGCGGAGTTTCTTTAAGAGGAGGTTTGATGGCAGCTCGAAAACTAATTAAGTTAGCAAGAAAGTTCAACTCACAAATTAACAGGCCAGTGTCAAAGATAAGCCATCTTTGTGAAGGAAACAACCAAATAGAGAGAACAAATGGAAATATACTTACGAGCATATGTAAAAAAGAATACTGTTAGGCAGAGAGCATACTGAGTATCAGTCAAACGTAGGTCCTCCGACAACCCCTGAATATTGGCATTGCCAATGTTTCTGTCGTCAAAACGTCGTCAGCCAAGAGACACTTGGTGGACCCTTCCCCACACTCTCGCCACGACCAACAACAGCCGTCCGCCACTCAAAAGGAAAGGTTGACTCACCCTCTATCCAGGAAACTCATCAAGTAGAGTAGCGCAAGTATAGGAATCAAGCGCCAGTCCATCTTGCGAAGGACGACATCTTTATTAACGCTAGAGAAGTCGGCATCGACACCATCCCATTGCCCTTCATTCTTCACAGGGGCTGAATTGGTGACCAAACCAGGCTCCAGGTGCTCAGTTTGGGCCTCATCTGGGTACGGCTTCTCCCTGTCAGAGAGGGAGGAGTCTGTCATGGTTGCTTGTTTTTGGGGTCTTGTGCAGCGAGATCTGGGAAGGCGGTCTCGCAACACAGAGTAGTGATATTAAGGTCTGAGAATTGGGAAAAGGTGTAGGGGAAACAGGGGACCTTTTATCTGATACAAAGGATGTGTGCTACCACCAGCTCTCTTGTGTCTCCCCGCATTCTCCCCAATTCCCTCGTCTCCGCTCGTGCGAGTAAGGGGGAGCATCTCGTCCCATCTTCATCGCATTCCCCGCGTTTCCCCACCTTCTCCGCTTCAATGTCTGGGGATTGTGGAGGCGGAACAGGACCGCATGACGGCGCAGGCGCTGTAATCCAAGACGCTGAGTGGGTATTCCTAACCTGACTCGCGCTTGCCATTGAACGATGGTTCGATTATATGTTGGCCGCAAGTTTACTTAGTGGAGACTTGCCAGCGATATCAGGTTTCACATGCTATCTCACATGCCATCTGGGCTGAGGTCACCGTTCGATCTTCACTTGGCAGGTAGCGGGGTAGTGACTAGCTCTCCAGAAGGGGGATAAGGTGAGCGGCTCAACAACTCAACAAAATAGAAGCACTGTTATTGGCTATAATAGCAATTGTTAGATCTCTTAGATCTCAAGATTTGGGGTCAGGACCGTGTAGTGCGTTGTGCGGTGTGTGCTATAATGTGTGGGGTGCGGAGTGCGGGGTGCGGAGTATATCCTAGACAAGCCTAGCTCACTCATACTCTACTGTGATGTTAAAAGCAGATCTCCAAAATCGCGATCTCCTTTCCCCCGCACTCCAATTAGAAGGGCCAGATCTCTCACAGCTGTGTAAACGCCAATTTAAGCTACGCCAAAACTAGCAGGTACCACCACATCGGTTACAAGTTGTTATAGTGATTCAATATTGTACCGCCATCTTCACGCCACCTCACACAGCCCAGAATGAAAATATCATGTGTGACAACCGAATGCCGACGCCAGGAGCACAACAGCTAGAATGTGAGCTCCTGTGCCAGCTGTATGGTAGATTCGGAGCCCGAAGCTTGGATCAGCTCAAACCAAATATTGATATGCAATTAACTATTCTACTGTGATACATGTCTACTATTCGTTCAATCCCCCCCAACCCCCTTTTACTAGGCGGTCAGCTCCTCGATCCTCCTCTCGATCTCCGGGATCTGCCGAAGCTGCAAGTCCAGCTCGTCCTTCTCGTCCTCTAGCTCAAGCCTCTTCTTGGCGTCCAGCTTTGTGAATACAAACTTCCCATGCCCGTCAAACTGCAGTATCCGCGTGTGGTACTTCCACAGACTTCTCCTGTGAGAGACCGTCATGAGCGTGATCCCGAGGCTCTTCGCCGTCTCGTACATCACCTTCTCTGTCTCGAGCGTCACACTGGACGTGCACTCGTCTAAAATGGCGTACTTGGGCTTGTGGTAGTACAGCCGCGCCATCGCGATGCGCTGTTGCAGCCCGCCGGAAAGGGTCTCACGCCACTCTGCCTCGGCATCCCAGCCATCTGGGTACGAGGCGACGAGGGACTCGAGATCGAGGACCTTGAGGATATCGAAGAGGTGCGCGTCCGTCACACCCTTGGCGCGCATATGCCTCACCGAGTCGGGGTATATGACTTGTTGTCTCAGGGAGCCACGGCTGAGATAAGGACGCTGGGGGATGTAGAATATATCGGAAAATGGCGGTTTGCGTACCGTGCCGCCGTAGACGGGCCATAGACCACCAAGGATGCGGAATAGCGATGATTTGCCGCAGCCATTTGGCCCGACGACGAGAAGATGGTCGCCAGGTTTGAGGGAGAAGGAGAGGGCTTTGACAAGAACATCACCGTTGGGTGATATAATTGGCCTATAATAGTAAGCAAGGGATTCTGAAACATGTTCGACTGAAACTTACACGTTGATGAATTCAATGTCTTCGCTCTCAACGACTTCGCCTCGCCCGCGAAGCATCGCCGCATTCTCGTCGGTATTAGCCGACGAGACGAGTTCTTTCTCGAACTTGCCCGCTTGAATGTCGTCCATGACGTCCAATAGGGATGCCACTCTTGAAGTATAACCGGCCAGCTCCATAACTTCCTTGTACGAGAACATTACGCGGCCAAACGCGTCAGAGGAGGATAACAACATTCGTCTATTGGTGACGAAATTCTGTGTCCTGTCACCCATAGTTGAAGCTGCTGGCGCCCCGGGGATTTTGACGAACACAGGGACACTGCAGAGTATTAATCCAAGAGCGCCCCATACGTATTTAAGCACGTAATCCTCCATGATCCCGTGGTAGAATCGTCGTCGCAGTATGTAGTTGACGTGCTTAATGAGTGTAAAGTAGCCCTTGTCCAAGGTATCCTTCTCTGCTTCATGCCCGGCGTAGAGAGCAACCTCCTCCGAGTAATCTATTAACCGGGAGTGCTGGAAGCGGAACTCCCCCTCTAACCGCGCTTCTTCTGCGACGTATTTTCCAAACGGAGGCGTAAGCATTCTCATCACACTGGCTGATAACTGAACAAGTAGAGACATGAAGAACAAGCCTTCACCTCCAACACTCCGAGATAGCGAATAGTTGTAGATGCTCTATAGATTTGTTAACCATGTCCTAGCCTCCACCATGATGAATACTTACCATATCCAATATCGGCTTCGCCAAATTAGAATACAACTCTGCCAGACTATTCGAAAATTTCGTAACATCAACCGTTATTAACTGGTCAGCGTTCTTTATCCGATCGTCAAGTGCTGAGATCCCGTAGAAGGTCATATTTGACAGATATTTGTCGTGTATATAGTTTGTGAGTCGGCTTCGATATTGTAGCGCGAGTCTACATTGATGATATGATAACTTAATGCAAATTAGTGCGTATTCCTTCACTTAATATCCATCACTTACCATAGAATTGGTGAAAGTCGCCGGTACGGCAACCATCATCCACCAGACAATCCCAATCAGGAAGTCCTTCCCCTTCCCACGGACCAGATTGCTGACAAGCTTTCCATCCAAATCTGCCACGTATAAACTGAGGAGCGTTCGAACCACAAGGAAGAAGCTGTGGCTTATGAGCAGCCTCACTTCGGTGCTCTTCCATCCCGGAATGATGATCTTCAAGAGCCTGAACAGACTCTTGAAAAACTCCCGGTTCAGTTCCACCTTCTTCCGCCTTTGGTTCGGGTCATCGGTTGCAGCTGTTCCTCCATGCTTCCTAGACTGGCCCGGCCGCAATGAGGCTGCCTTTTGTTCGTTTATGGCGCTCCGTATCCGGTTTATCAGCGATATAAACAGGGTCAGATAAACGGTTCGTGATATCGCCGTTCGGTGTTTGAGGTATAAGGTCGTGAGTTCGCTTATAATAGACTTGACTGTCCGCTCAGGGAGAATCTTCGATTGTGCAGCCATGGCTAAGAGCCCTCGGGCGTGGAGAGAGTTGCGGCTCCCTCGAGCGCGGGGATGACGTTGTGCTCGTGCCCTGTCGCGGTCGTTGCCATGCACAAAACAGACCTTGGAGGATTATTCCATTGGTTGTCCCAACAAGGCAATACTCGAGTGTTAATTGTTCTTCTTTGCGCTAAGCAGTCACCACTGGGTTTCTAACTGTAGCGATGTGTTGAGGTGTTCTGTTGTTGAAAATGGCCAAAACGGGCTCCTCGGCTGCTGATTGTGAAATCCGGGGTATTGATAAACGTCAATGGGTTGGATTCCCGTTCATGACATGTGCTCATGCATGGGTGCCTTAATCGCAAGGCTTTATATATTTTCTTGGGGCGATTAATGATTAACGATTAACGATTTTGTAGTTGTCACCAAGTCACATTTTCTCTCGAGAGGCTCTTTCTACTTCCCTTGCAACACAACTGTTCTCAAAATAAAAAGCGTGAAAATATGGCGGAAAACTTTTACGACGAGATCGAAATCGAGGATATGACCTATGATGGGACCCTGCAAATCTATCACTACCCATGCCCGTGTGGCGATAGATTCGAAATCGGTCTTGCGGATTTACTCGACGGCGAAGATATCGGTGTCTGCCCTAGTTGCAGTCTGATGATTAAGGTGATATTTGAAGTGGTAAGAATTTTGAAAGGAAATGTATAGATTGCCCTTCTAACATATATCTAGGAGGATCTTCCTCAACCCCCACCTGGTCCTGGCCAAGCTGCCCCTCCGGTGCCAGTTTGAACTTTAAAAATGAAGAGAAATGAAACCATCACCAATATTGAGCGTTGCTCAACGGCCACTCGAATGAGATATGCCCTATGCCGTGGCGGGTACGGTCTGCCGACAAGAGACACCACTTGGCCAGGACCGAGGAGTTCTAGCTGTCGGGCCACAGAAAGCGCCCTGGCAAACTAGATCCCAAGGGGCTACGCAAAGAAAGGAGGACAGATCAGGAAGATATCCTGGGCGGCGTGCGAGGGATAGCCTTCCGGTATGCTTGGTGAAGGCGGCATGCTTGGTGGGGGAGATTATGGCGCAGACTACTCGTGTCGCATAAAAGTCAGAAGAGGGGCTACATATAGCTCATGATTAATACCAGATATTTAAACTCATAGAGCTTATCTCTCCAGTTCCACTTGTGAGTAGCTGGCTTACTGATTGTAGCCCTAAGTTATAGTTGCTGTAATCGCTGTTGTTATGTACGCCCCTCTTCGGCGTTTGGGCGGCACGAGTAGCTATTAGCCTCAGGAGCATGCTACAATTGCCAAAAAAAAAGGTAATTAGGACATAATCTGAGTCAAAGCCACTATAAGCAGCCACTTGCTTCATTTATTGTGTAAAACGTTGGTCAACTTTCTGCCAGCTTCTGCAATACAACACATAACTCCCTTGATCATACAGTGGAACAATCCGAGTTAGTCGATGACTTCCGTAAGATCAACCCCAACTTCCTTCTCCAACATCCCATTTAGTGTTGACCCATCTCTAAGGTAAACCCATTTCCCTTGCCCCCCGCCCTCCTTCTGGTTTTGCGCTTCGCCCGAAACCACCCAGTCGTAACGCTTCGGCCCTGATATTGGGGAGGAAAGCCATATCTGCTTGTTGGGCGGCTGCTTGTTGATAACGTATGTGCCAATCGGAGGGAATATAAGAGTTAAAACGCCAGCCTGGGGTTGCTATCAGCTCAATGACGTGGGATAGTGATCGAATAGAAACTTACGCTGTACTCAACATCGACATCTTCTCTAGCTTCTTGAAGCTCCTCAAAGGTTGCCACGAGACGATCTATGCATGTATCTGCTGCCTCGTGATACTCCTCAATGGTGAGTTCCGTCGGTTCCTCAGGCTTTGCCTCGGGTTCTAGGGACTTTGCTGGTGGGTTGTCCGTCTCTGGGTAAATGCCCTTCGAAGAGGCTTGCGAGCATGAGAAATTTCTAACAGAACTTGATATGTACGACTTATTGGTGCCAACCACGGGCAAGATTGTCTTCGTACTCAGAGCTCGAACTGCTGGCACCTGGCATCGTTGTGACGTAGGAAGAACATTGCGGTTTGCCAACCTGGATATTCTGAGAATGTTGATGCGCGACATGAAGAATATAGCTGCCCAGCCGGTGATACAATTCTTGGATAGGTGTTTGTGGGAGGGATGGTCGTCAATGAGGAATCCGTAAAGTGAGTTTGTGACGATGCCGAGCTCAAGCTCTCCGGTACTCCAACCCCACAATGTCGTGTGGTACCCCTGCAAGCGACTTTGTAGATATCTCCGCCTTGTCGGCGAGGGGCCGATGGGACAATCGTTTGCCCTGAAAGCAGCAAAGCTCCCAGGTGAACACAAACTCGTACCTGAAGAAGGATCTTGTGTTAGAAATCGTGTCGCTACATCTTTACATTTGACTTTTGGGCTTGGTCAAGATGATTAACGCCGTACTTGTCTTCAACAACGCTGGGCAGCCGAGGCTGACGAAGTTCTACACTCAACTGGTTCGCACCGATGCCTCGACCTAACACACATTTAGATGCTAACACAGATAGGAAACAAGTGTACAACAGAGGCTGATCTCCGAAATATTCACGCTGGTCTCGAATCGCGCGCCTGGCTCCTGCAACTTTCTGCCACTGCCACCCCTCCTCTCCTCTCAGTCCACTCCGTCTCATGCGGCTTCTACAACACCATCAAATGACGTGCCGTCACTCGTAACATACCGACACTATGCGACACTCTATTTTATCATTATATCCACATCGACCGAGTCGCCTTTAGCACTGATCGACCTCATCCAGGTATATGTCGAGGCATTGGACAGGTTATTTGAGAACGTCTGCGAGCTGGATCTTATCTTCAACTTTGAAACTCTACACGCAACACTGAGCGAGATGATCGTTGGAGGGGTAGTGGTCGAAACGGGGCTGGATAAGGTCGTCGATGGGGTGAGGAGTCAGGGGAAGATCCCAAGGCGGCCGGTAAATGAAGGTACGAGAAACATAGGCCTGGGAGGGGGTTTCTCATCATGGGCAGGCAGGTGAAAGCCTTGAAACCGGGCAAGGAATATCACCAAAACATCCCCCCTGGACGAGGCCGGCCTATGGGTGGGCTCTTAATCCAGAGTTCTTACTCCTGGATGGCGACACCGAGACATCAGAGAGGAACCATGGGGACTCGGAATGAAAGCCTTTGGGGCTCAAGTATTTGGCAGGCGAAGATCGATGAACGATATCGTATAACTGTCCCTCCACCAGCTCCAGAGTAGAGTCTATCTCATGAAGGAGTCAGGCTCCATAAATAATTAAAAAACCAACGCCGCAGATCAATATAACCCCTGGTCCCCCACGCAATATTTCTACAAGATCATATCTTCCACTATTGTACATTTGTATTCGAACCAGCCCCTTCTGACCCTTCTCGTCGCTGTCCTCTTTCCGGGTTCGTTGTCCATATTGAGCCAGTCATCTCGCGGAATTTGTTTCGCAACTGCAACTGGTAAGCTTCTCATTGTTATGTAGGATTGGAAGTACTGACCCCTTGGAATGGTTCATTTTCTTGCTTCCAGTCGGCGAATAATACACCGTAGACGGCAACAACTGCAGGCTCAATTAGACAATGCTCCAGAGCGCTACATGAGTTTACATACAAACTATGCTGCCTAATTGTGCAATTTTCACAGCCTTCGTCCACTTTGGCCGAGCCCACTTGAGCTTGCTTCTCCGTCGGTATCGTCGCTCCAGGCGGAATTGATGTTTCGTAGAGAGCTTCTGGAAATCAGGGGGCCAAAGTCGCTTTGCCCTATACACATTCGTATCGATATAGGCCGGCCCTTTATCCAGGGCCCTCAATATTGGCGAGCGAAACATCGTAATTGCGCGTCAACACAGCTCGGCATTTCAGATTTGGCCTTCAATGCCGGCGAGGCCAAAACTTAATGCCAGTCGCATTTCGGTTGCACGGGCCACAAGGCTGGATCTCTCACCGCCTAAATTTTGCCGCGGGGAACACATCCCACCACCACCACCAATTTTAGAGTCACCACCAAAGCCCCTCTTCTCAGCTTGTGACTTGTCGCAAGGCTTCAAAAATTGAATAGGATAAGGCCTGACAATTGTGTCGGGACTTCTTCTATTGACTCGCCAATATGGCTGCTTTAGATGCTGCGGCGAAAGCCTTAGATGAAATCCATCTCTCAAAAACGAAAGAATTGAAGGGTGTATGTAGAAATTCGGCTCTGAAATTGTTTCCATTTCTGACTATTACAGACTGAGAAAAGAGATTCTCTTATTGCTGTCGAAAAGAAATATCAAAAGAAATGGCAAGACGATGCGGTTTTCCAGCCAAATGCTCCAAGCATCACCGATATACCCCTCAGTGCGCTATCGGCAAAGGAAGTTCGAGAGAAGCACCCGAAATTTTTCGGTACGATGGCTTACCCTTACATGAACGGTACGCTCCACGCAGGCCATAGTTTCTCTGTCAGCAAGATCGAGTTCACTGCGGGATGGGCAAGAATGCAGGGCAAGAGGACTCTGTTCCCCATGGGCTTCCATTGCACAGGCATGCCGATTAAAGCCTGCGCAGACAAGCTTATTAACGAGATCAAGCTGTTTGGCAAGGACTTCTCTGGATATACTGAGGATGATGCTGCCAGCGACAAGTTGAAGGATGCTGGGCCACCTGCACCAACCTCTGCTCGTGAGGATGTTACAAAGTTTACAGCCAAGAAGGGAAAGGCTGCTGCAAAGGTCGTGAAGATGAAATATCAGTTCCAGATTATGCGAGCCCAGGGCATCCCAAATGAGCAGATCCACGAATTCGCTGACCCAGCCCATTGGCTGGAGTTCTTCCCCCCGATCTGCAAGCAAGACCTTACAAACTTCGGCTGCAGAATCGACTGGAGACGATCTTTCGTCACTACCGATGCCAACCCCTACTACGATTCATTTATCAGATGGCAAATGAACCGTCTTCGCGAACTGAAGAAAATCAAGTACGGCAAGCGTTATACAATCTATTCTCCGAAGGATGGCCAGCCTTGCATGGACCACGACCGAAGTGAAGGCGAGGCCGTCGGGCCACAAGAATACACAGCCCTCAAGCTGAAGGTGTTGGAATGGGCACCAGAAGCTAAGAAGGCGGTAGCCGACAAGCTTCCACAGGGTGCAGATGCTTTCTTTGTGCCAGCCACTCTGCGACCAGAGACCATGTACGGTCAAAACTGCTGTTTTGTAGGCCCCAAGATTACCTATGGCGTTTATAAAGTGTCAGAGAAGGAGTACTACATCATCACCGAGAGAGCCGCCCGTAACATGGCGTATCAAGGTGTGTTCCCGGAGAATGGCGTCTATGAGAAGGTTGCGGAGGTTATTGGGGCGGACTGCGTTGGCACTCTTGTCAATGCCCCGCTCTCTGTGCACAATGAGGGTGTGCGAATTCTCCCCATGGATTCCGTCTTGCCCACCAAGGGTACAGGAGTAGTCACGTGTGTGCCGTCAGATTCTCCAGATGATTTTGCCACCGTCACAGATCTAGCAAAGAAAGCTGAGTACTATGGCATCAAGAAAGAATGGGCAGAGTTGGAAATCGTGCCTATTATCTCCACGCCTAGCTATGGTAATCTCACTGCTCCGTTCTTGGTTAAGAAGCTCAAGATTGCCTCGCCAAAGGACACAAAGCAGCTTGAGGAGGCAAAGGAGTTGGCATACAAGGAAGGCTATTACCAAGGTACCATGTGTTACGGACCGTTCACTGGAGAAAAGGTCGAGGCCGCAAAACCGAAGGTCAGACAACAACTCTTTGACTCTGGCGATGCCTTCGCCTATTCCGAGCCAGAGAAGCGTGTTGTCAGCCGATCCGGAGATGACTGCTGTGTTGCGCTAATGGACCAATGGTACTTGGATTACGGAGAGGAGTCCTGGAGAAAGGTAGCGCTTAAGCACGTCGACAATGCTGACGGGAATGGCCTCGAGACTTACTCCCAAGAGACAAAGAATGGCTTCGAGGGCGTTCTCAACTGGCTCAACCAATGGGCATGCGCTCGTAGCTTCGGCCTCGGATCTAAGCTGCCATGGGACCCTCAATTCTTAGTCGAGAGTTTGAGTGATTCTACGATTTATATGGCTTACTACACGGTTGCCCATCTCCTCCACGGAGACATCTTCGGCAAGACTCCAGGTCTTCTGAAGGACGTCAGGCCAGAACAGATGACTGATGAAGTCTGGGACTACATATTTGCTCGCCGCGAGGTTGGCGAGGATGTTCTCCAAAGCAAGATTGCCCTGGAAGGTCTGGAGACGATGCGCAGAGAGTTTGAGTACTGGTATCCTTTGGATCTCCGAGTTTCTGGAAAGGATCTGATCCCTAACCATCTCACATTCTTCATCTATATCCACATTGCCCTCTTCCCACCGGAGTACTGGCCAAAGGGTGTTCGTGCCAACGGCCATCTCACATTGAACGGAGAGAAGATGGCAAAGTCTACTGGAAATTTCATGACTCTCGATGAGATGGTTAAGAAATACGGAGCTGATGCCAGCCGTATCGCTCTTGCTGATGCTGGTGATGGAGTTGCCGATGCCAACTTCGAGGAAGATGTTGCCGATAACAATGTCCTTCGTCTGTTCACATTAAGAGAATGGATTGAAGAGCAAGTGAAGGAGCAAGACAACCTCCGCACTGGCGAGAAGAACGACTTCCTTGACCGTCTGTTCGACAACGAGATGAACGCTATTGCCCGCGAAGCTAAGGCACACTTCGATGACACCAACTACAAGCTGGCTCTAAAGTCTGGCCTCTACGACTTCATCGGCGCTCGTGACTTCTACAGAGAGGCATCTACAGCTGCTGGCATCAAGATGCACAAGGACCTTGTCTTCAAGTACATCGAGCTCCAGGCACTTCTCTTGGCTGTCATCGCGCCTCATTGGTCCGAGTACATCTGGCTCGAGGTTCTTAACAAGTCCGCAACTGTCCAGAACGCTCTTTTCCCAGAGATCCCCGCACCAGATGCCAGTCTGTCGGCAATGCGCGAGTACGTTCGTACTACGGCATCCAACATCACATCGGCAGAGGCTGCTCAGCAGAAGAAGAAGGCAAAGGGCAAGGATATCAGCTTCGACCCGAAGAAGCCAAAGAAGCTTACCATCTTCGCCGCTAAGGGCTTCCCCGCTTGGCAGGAGAAGTACATTGATCTCGTCCGCGAGGTCTTTGACCCAGCCACCAAGGCCTTCAACTACAAGGAGCTCACACCCAGGATCTCGAAGATGGGAGAGATGAAGAAGGCGATGCCTTTCGTGCAGGGCCTGAAGAAGCGCCTCACTGGAGGGGAGAAGCCAGAGACCGTGTTTGACAGGAAGCTAGCATTCGACGAATCAAAGACTCTGTTGCAGATGGTCCCGGGATTGAAGAAGGCGGCAGGATTGAAGATCGTTGATATTGTCGAGGTTGCTGAGGGTGGGGCTACCGGCGTCCTGGTTGGTGGCGGGGAGGTTGCTTCCCTCCCGCCGCCTGCTGCGGGGGCTGTTCCTGGAGTCCCAACTTTCCATTTCGAGAATGTTGAAGAATAGATTCTAGATATAACAAGAGGTAGTATAACGTAAAAAGTTGTTAGATGCAGTCATAATTGAATCTGTTGAAATAACCAACATGTGATCATTTGCTTGGCCAGTATTGAATGCATCCAACAAAATACGTTGACCTTAGTTATTCCACCATCCAGCGATAGGGGTTCAAGCTCAACCTTACCCGGAAATATCCCAAGCCGAGGTTCCCCACGTTCGCCGTAATTTAAGGTACGTTGCCCGTGCCTGGTGTTCGGATAAGGTTCTTTGGATCCAAGAACCACATTGGTTTCGTCAATTGATGTGGATCTTATAAACCCCAAGGTCCCAACATCATCTCAGCATTAACAATAAACAGTATCTAACGAAGACCACACAATCAATCCAGACCTCATCAACCACACTACGCCACTCACCAACTCACCCATCACCCCATCCACCCCACCACCACCCTCCAAAATGGCCGCCCCCTCCAAAGTCGCCCCAACCGGCAAAGTAACAACCTACACCACCCCCAAGACCTTCTCGCACCGCCTCGTCGGCGGCCTCGTCCTCTTCTACTTCATCTCCTACGCCGCCAAAGGCCTAATCGTGCCCGGCTCCGCGCCGTACGAAGCGCTACAGAAATTCTGGCCAGGAGGCGCGACGCACTACCTGTGGCTGCAGGAGAAGATCTTTGTCCCCGTCATCGCGATCCATGGTATTGAGACGGCGATTATGGCGTATAGACTGGCGGGCGCGGGGGTGGGCGCGGGGAGCGGGCTGTGGTGGAAGTGGATTGCGAGTTGTTGGATTGAGGGCGTGGGGAGCCATCAGAGACTTTCGGCGCTGATTAAGGGGGAGTAGAGGGGTGGGAGAGCGTGTATTGATGTTGGGATGTATCTTACGTAGTTAGGAGGGGGGTATGGATGGGAGTGCTGGGGGGGAAGCTGGTTATGTTACGTTAAGGGGTAGAGCAGTTGTATACACACGTATTACCGGAAGACGGTGCTCAAACAACGCCGTATAATTCACTCTAAGCTTGTATCTAGTGAAATAAACATAGGGGACTAGCGGACAACGCTGTGGTATGTATGTACAGATTATGAAATATCCAAAGAGAGTGTTTGTCCCGAACCCAGGGTCCCAAGAAGCCTATTATGTATGCGTATTAAAACAGTGTTAAAAGAAGTATCCAAGCTATCCCGTCCGCCTGCCAGAAGTGATGATGATGACTCTCCGATTCCAAACTCCAGCTTGCCCTAACTTTCCCCGTGCTCGCTCGATCGTGGGTATATTTAAGTGTAGATTTCGACATTCGATTATAAGATTATATAGTGATCCTCCATTCTATCCGGGCCGCCGTTGGGCCGGGTATAATGTGTTGTTGGTGCTGATGGGGGGTTTATTCCTTCCCTTCGTCGCTCTCGCTCTCGCTCGCGCCGGGGGTGGGTGGCCGTGCTCCAGGCATCGGTGGTAGGGTTGTAGGGGATGGCGCGGGCTTCCTGGCAGTGCCGGGGCGGCTGGCGGTCTTTGGCCTCTCGGCCAGGTTGGTGGTATTCAAGGCCTTATCATCTTGAGGGTTGTTGAAGGTGTCGCCGTTGATAGCCTTGCGAGAGCGAGGGCTGGGGGCACGGTCGGGGGCGGCGGCCTTGAGTCGCTCTTCGGTCGCTCGAAGCGCTTCCTCGAGGGCCTTAAGTTCGGATGTGTGTGTTGAGACAAGTCGCTTCCTTGGAGTTGTGTTAGTAAATGTCTCGGCGGTAAAGTATCGGCCAAGGGACCAGGGAGGGGAGCATACTTCTGGTCAACTGCAGCATCAAGGTCTGCTATGCTGTTGTCCATCTTGAATAAATCGTCTAGAGTGACAGAGAAATGGCGAGCCATGGTGGATTGTGGTCGGCGTCCGCTGGGCTTCCATTCCCTGTCCAGTTCTTCGTCTGAGCGTTGGGTAACAGACATATTGGGCGATGAGGGGATGTTTGATGTTGGTTGTATGTGAGAAAGTCGCAAGAACAAAGGTGAGACAGTTTCTTGTTGAACTTTGTCGAAAGATAGTTTAATAGGACTATCCAACTTGATAGAATGTTGACAAGACGAGAAAGCAGAATTATAGAGAGGGGGGCCAGGTGATTTGGGAGTGGAAGGGGAAGGTATCAGCAGCAGTCGGTGATTGAAGCCACTAATCCGGGGTCAGGTCGCAAGAAAGGGGCGGCGGGGCTAGCGTTAGGCGTTTGTGCAAGGCAATCTTGTATCTCGGCGGATAAATGATGAAGATCAGCAAGGTATGTGTAGGTACGAGAACGGAAGGGGAATCTGAGGAGATTGAGGTTTGATATTTAACAAGAAATAGAGTAGTATCGGTCAGTGCAGTATATTTATTGATATTGATACTGATACTGGATGATGAGATAACGACGTAGGTGAGTGAGTGAGTTACGGTCTCAGTGAGACCATGCACCTTGCACCGATCATTTCCTCGAACTCGAGTACCCGCCCGAGACTACTACTCTAGTACTAGAGTGGTAATAGTTTAGTTAGTAGTTTAGTTAGTAGCAGTGCTCTAATTACTCTAGTTACTCAATACTCCACGGCAGTCACGGATACTGCTTGGTGTGTGCTTTTTCTATGAAGAAGCACTGACTGACGAGAGAAGAATATCGCGAAAATAATTCCCAGAAAGTACTATACTATGCTATAGCAATACAGTTGTTAATATACAAAAAATGGCTTTAGCTTTAATATTTATTTATTCTATTTTTATTTAATATTGCTGTATTGTATTGTTTGTTTACTCTGGGCTACATCTCGTAATGCTTGTATACCAAATCCTGTCATATCCGGGCCGCATTTGGCCCGCAGTCACAGTCGTCGAACTTGATCTTGCACGTGATGAGACATCCTAAAGTTTGTCTCCTCGTGCACCTTCCGACTGCAACACCAAAAGAGGCGACCAATCCACCCTCGACCCTTCCAAACACACCTCATCCCAGGATTTCGAAGCCACAAAGATCGTCCCATTCAAAGACGATCTGCTGTTGCTTCGAAGCCCACAGCCAGAGTCAGCCGTGGCTCCTATTCACCCTCACGCACGACGCGACAGTCTCCTCGACGGCTGGCGGGGAGGCTATCGTGGAATGAATGATACGACGGCCTACACACCTCTTGAATCGCTACTACTGTTTCAATCTTTAGCCGCCTTTGGGACCGACCCGCACGTGTTTGCGCGAATCTCGGACCTACTCAAGAACAACATCCTCGTAAGAGATGGCGACAGATACGACCCAGGCCGACTCAGTCCTGATTCCCTTCGCGAACTGTATCTGCAGCTACTGCGCGAAGAGTTGAAGAGCGAACTCGAAGATGAGACCCCTGGCGACGCGAGTCCGTCAAAGAAGCGCAAGATCCAGAACCCGCCACTCCCGACAATCAAAGATGCGAAGGAATACAGTGGGAAGCTTCCCCAGCTGGTAGATCGACTATATGCAAGATACAGGGATCAAACGATACGGGCCATTCGGGAAGACGAGGAGAGATACGATGCGCTTAAACGGAAGATCAAGGAAATCGAACGTGGAGAGTGGGACGACAAGATCAACAAAGATGAACGTGGTGGACAAAGAACATCCAGCGAAGATTCCCGGAGGGCACCGAGTGTACCAATTGTCTCTGAAAAGCCCGAAAGGCCCGCGTCCCGAGATGCAGAACTCCAGACGGCACCAGCAGCCTCTCCACTGCCTTCACCACGGACGGAGCAAAGACATGAAGGTTTGGCAATCAGCGATGTCCTCAACACACACGAAGTTCCCGCATCGCCTCGGCCGATTGAGAAAGATTCGGTGTCTCGTGTACGGAATGGAAATCAAGCCGTCCCACCCATAACCCATCACAGGACGCCTAGCACCGACCGCCCCCATGGACCTTCTCCACTTCAACCGAGCCAAAGACCACCCCCTATTGACCGAAAGTGGGAAAATTACCAAGCTCCTCCAACTCAGCCATATTCTCCTCATGCGCCGACTCCACAAGGATATTCGCCCTACCCACCGGGGCAATACCCCCCAGTGTATCCCCAGCGAGGCTCTTTCTCTGGTCCTTTGCCACCCGCTCGCGGCCCAGTTCCTTCTTCCCCTCACGCGGCACAACCTATAGTCTTACCGCCTCCGAACCAGCAAGGCCCCGGCTCTCCAGCAAAGCACTTAGATCAGTTGGCAGAAGTGGCTGAGCAGCAATACCGACCGCCACAGCAAGGCCAGGGGCAGCAAATCACTCAGTACCCTCCCACCCCTAACCAACAACAAATGGGACCGTACCCTCCGGGTTCTGGCCTTCAAGTGTCCCAATATTCCCCAGCGCAGTATGCTCAACCTCCACCACAGCAGCCATTCAGAGGCAACGGGCAACACCAGCAAGGGCAGCTGCCCGCACAGTGGAACCAATACCAACAGCTCCCACCTGCAAATTATTATGCTGCGCCTGTTCCTCCACAGCCCGGGCAACGGCCATTCCCAGTTAGGCCTGAAATCACACAGCCGGAGCAAAGGCAGTACAACTCACCATACAATCCTAGCGGTGGCCAGCCACCGGCTTTCAAATCAACCCCCGCTCCCAAGCCTCTCCTACGCGATACTCAGCCAAACACCCCAGTTTCAAGGCCGGTCCTCAGCACTGGAAGAGCCACCAGATGGACGCCAGTGGCGACTCCTGGGACTCCCAAAGTATCTTTTTCCCCCAATGCACCAGCTTTCGAACCACTGAGCCCAGTGCCCAAGTCTTCTACCTTGCCCAAAGACAAGATAAAGAAGCCTCGTGGCCGACCACCCCGCATCAGGGCTGGCAGCACCGCCTCACCTGCGCCGCTGCCTGCACAACCATCACAGGCGGTAGATGCCAAGGTGAAGAAAGAAACGCCTGGCCTCCGCTCTCTCCAAGATCTTGCACCCCCTACCTCCGCCGAAGACACGGCAGGAGCAACAACCGACGAGACTCCCGTACCCACGTCCTCACCTCTTCGGAAGCGCAAGCGCAGCCCTGCACGCGCGCCGTCAAAACCTCCCACACACGTCCTCTGGACGCGCAACTTCTCCAGGATCTCGGCGTCGGCGCTCGAGCGTATCGGTGCTCACCGCTGCGCGAGCACTTTCGCCAACCCCATCAAGGAGCGCGACGCGCCGGGTTACAAAGATGTGATTCTGCGCCCACAGGACTTGAAGTCGATACGCTCTGCGATCACGGCGGGCTCACGCGCGGGGCTCGCTGCGGTGGCTAGTATGGATGTGGAGAGTGATAAGGGGCAAGCGAGTCTGCAGCTCCCTATCAGCGAAGAGCTCGTGCCTCCGAAGGGTATCGTGAATAATGCGCAGCTGGAGAAGGAGCTCATGCTCATGTTTGCGAATGCGATTATGTTCAACCCCGATCCTGATCACGGCTTCGGTCGTGCATTTTCGGTGAGGGAGGGAAGCGCCGAGGAGGTTGAAAATGATGGGGGATATACGCTTGATGAGGATGGAGTGGTGCGGGATACGAAGACGATGTTTGCGGACGTGGAGAAGATTGTTGGGGAGCTGAGGAGCGCGGAGCAGAGGAAGAGCGAGGAGAAGGAGGGGCTTGAGAGGAGGGCGAGGGAGAGCGAGAGTGTGGATGATGTGGATCAGGAAGGGCCTGGGAAGAAGAGAAAGAGGGGTTAGGTTATTGATGGTTCTACGAGGATGGCGCGAATGGTGTGCGGTTGGTAATTTTAAGATGACTCTTGGTTAGGCGCAGTTGCTGTATGGTATATGACTCAATAAGCAAGGACAGATAATCCCGTTGAGCTATATGCTTCTGTAGAATCAACTACATTATGGGGTAGATTAATATATTTTGAACCTCAACTACGTGTGTCTTCATCTGCGGAGTCCGTCCATGCAAATGCGCGAAATAGGAGCATGCATATGGATGTGGCGTAGTTCAGTTTCCCACGACGCTTGATCTTCGGAACTGACAAAACATGCACCATCTGCCTTCTTCAACCAAGGCATTTTCAATTACAACCTAAACTCCACGACGTAAAATGCAGTCACGGCTCCCATTCGACGATGTCGCTTGGGAACAAAGTGACAATGTTTACGACGAATGGCGAACCAAGCTTCTCAAACCAGAAAACCTAACAGAAATCGCCCTGTTTGTTGCAAAGTATCACCTTGGGACGCCAGTAGAAGTTAGGACGCCTCTTACCGGTGCGTATAATGTAGCAGTGGTCATTGATTTTCGTGGAGGCGGTTCGACATTGATTCGCTTTCCCAAGCCAGGAAAAGTGATGTTTCCCGAGGAGAAGGTCCGGAATGAGGTCGCCGTAATGCGGTATATTCAAGCTCATACATCGATACCGGTGCCGTTTATATTGCACTGGGGAACGAAAGAACAGAGTCCTTGTGGGCTAGGGCCGTTTATTATCATGGAGTACGTTGATCATGACTGTGATATTAGCGACGCTTTAAATACGCCCGGAATACCATATGAGGAGCGCCCAATTCTTGATCCGGCTATAGGTGAAGAAAAGCTTCGGAAATTATATGGGCAAATTTCAGATGTTCTGCTTCAACTATCTACGTTATCATTATCCAGGATAGGGTCTCTCATCCAGGACGACGAGGAGGATACTTGGAGTGTGGCTGGGAGACCGTTGACGTCAAATATGAACGAGATCGTACAGCTCGGAACACTACCACGCTCAAAACTACCTGATAAAAGCGCAACATTTGAGACCTCCTCTTCATACCTCACTACGCTCGCCAATTTACACCTCCGCCATTTGACCCATCAGCGAAACGACGCCATCGACAGCGCGAGCGACTGCCGCCACAAATATATTGCAAGATATCTTTTCCGGAAGCTCTCTCTCAAGGGCGGGCTATCACATCCTGAGCACAATTCCGGGCCTTTTAAACTCTGGTGCGACGACCAGCGCCCAGCTAACATGTTAGTCAATTCCAATCTCGAGTTGGTTGCCGTCATTGACTGGGAATTCACGTACTCTGCTCCCTTGGAATTCTCACATGCGCCCCCATGGTGGCTCCTAATCGAACAGCCAAAGTACTGGCCGGATGGAATCGATGAATGGGTTACGGCTTACGAGCCTCGGCTTCAAACATTCCTGGCTGTTCTCCGTGAGCGTGAAGATGCCTTTATACAGGAGGGCAGGCTTGAGGATCTGCAGAGACTATCTGTGCCTATGCAGGAGAGCTGGGAGAGTGGCGATTTCTGGGTCGTGTATGCTGCGAGAAAGAGTTTTGCTTTTGATGCAATATTTTGGAAGTATTTGGATGCGCGGTTCTTTGGGCCTATGGCTGGGTTAGATGGGGATGGGTGGGAAAGGAGGGCCGGGTTGCTGGATGAAGAGGAGATAATGGAAATTGACAGCTTCGTTGACCGAAAAGTGGATGAATTGAAAGATCGAGTTTTAGCATGGGAACCTAAAGAACGGCTTGGCCAAGTTACTCCAGAGTAGTGTTTGCCATTATATGTATATACGATATTATATCTGAATCTACCCCATATTAGAGCTATATTTACCCATCGCTCTGATCCTCGGCCCATAAAACCAGAACACGAACGGGATCGGGATATTAAACATCGAGAAGATGGCTAGCACACTGAATGCCCAGTCATTCCCGAGTCGTCGGAACATTGGCGGGACGAGGAGGGGGAATGCAGCAGCGAGCACGCTTCGCATGAATGTATTCGCGGCTACAGCACTGGCGCCCCACCGCTGGAAGGTGTCGACGAGGTAGTTTAAGGCGCCGGTGAAAATTGTATAGTATCCGAAGCCCATCATGGTGACTCCTATTACGGTTGCTATCCATGGGAGTTCTGGGGAAGCTGTCCATCCCATGATGAATAACCCACCGGAGAGAACAACAGAGGCTATCATCATTGGCGGAAGGCGAGCCTCGGGGACCGGCTTGAAGTCGTTGGCTTCGTACGCGACGTTATAGTATTTTTGGTTCAGAGCGCTGAGCACTGCACCCAAAATAATTCCTACAAGCACACCCAGGAACGGAAGTGATCCGACAAGCTCATTCCAACCTCGCGCCTCTTGAAAGATGATGGGGAACGACGCCAGACTAGCATAGAATGTCCCATAGATGAAAGAGGAGTAAATGGTTACAGAGAGGCAAATTGGCGTCAGTAGCATCTGTAGAGGTCGCAGGCCAAATTTTATAGCGAGGTCCTTGATGGAAACATTGCTTTCTTCCCACTCAGCGTGCAAGGCCCAGTTCCCCGTGTTCTGTCTCAGTCTGCGTGCCTTTTTAACGAGCAATATCGGCACATAGGATTCTTCGATGAATATCACACCTGGAATAAGTATCAAGGCTTGCAAGATGCCGGTAGTCTGATGCTGATGTTAATTGAGTTCTTCGCACAATGCTCCCTGGAACACAGTTACATACATATTCAGTCCATCTCCAGTTTGTGCCGCTATAAATAATAGCGCCCCCAACGACGGGCCCGAGGGCCTTTCAATTCTGTTAATGATAATCTGGAGTTAAGGAGCTGGTTGAACGTACTGGACCGCCACATACGGCGAGCGTGTACCCAACAATAGCATTTCCCCGTTGGGATGCGTCCCAGATGTCAACGTAGACTCCTCCTGTGCAGGTGATCGGAGCAGCTCCAAAGAACCCTGTGAAGAACCGAGTAATCAGGATCGTTTGGATATCCTTTGCCGTCGCTGTCCCAAATGACATCACTATGGAGATAAAGAATGGGATCAAGACAGGCCATTTCCGACCATAAACCTCTGACAGCGGCGCCCAGAGTAACGGTCCAAATCCCCAGCTGTTTGGTAAATCAGCAGTGCCATGTTGATACCAGAGCTGCACTCACCCTAAAAGTAAAAGGCTTGTCCCAATGATGGCCACTTCTGGTGACACATGAAACTCATCGGCGATCTTGCTATTGGCGGGAGAGTATCTATGATAGATCAGTTAGAAACCTGACTTTAAGTTTGATCCACAAGCTTTCTAACGCTGTGCTTGCCCACACAGATCCGAGGCTTGTCAGACTGTATAGACCACTTGTAACCAGTTTTCTTGAAAACGACCAGTTCAGCGGGTTTGCTGGATCAGCAGCCCCATCGAAGTCAACAATCGCGCCTTCACTTGAATCACCTGGATTAACATGTGCAGCAGTAGAAGGCGACTGCGGCGAGATCTTCTCTGGGGGTGATAATTCGGTCATACAGATAATTATTATAATCGAAGTTTGTAGTTTACACAAAATCTCAGAGGCTGTCCTTCGTCACTGCCGTGACATCCATCATAACCAGGGTACTAAAATCTCACCCATGCGGGGAGGACAGGCACCTGCCTGTCGTCCCCTAGTGGGGTCAATAGTGAGACCTAAGTAGAGGCTAAGGGGGAAGCGCTGTCATCATCTCGAACCCTTGATGTCTACCTACGGGTCGGATTAATGATTTGCCCGTTTTGACGTCCATCATCTTCAACGAGCACATGAGCTTGTTGTGCCTGTCTTATGCGCCATATTTTAATATGGCAACGGTTTGAAATGCATACTGGACGTAGTTTTTTTTTTCTTACGTCGGATACTGTATCGATGCTTGCAAGGCCTTCCTATGATACGGCAGCAATGGCTTCAACTAAGGGGACTCACGTCGAGGAGGACCTCGTTGATGGACAGCGCAACATCCCGTGACAGAGAGGATCGTGCATTGTATTATAATATAATATATTACACATCAATGCCCACGGCAGCTCTGATTCTTGCCCTCCGCTTCTCCGCGCGCCTTGGACATGGAAATGCGGTGAACTGTGTGATCATGCCGTTGTGGCCTCATTCTGCAGACGCCACGAGCTGATTCGGATCCCGGAGGAGTGGCGGATTGTGACACAGCTAAGCAGGTGCAGCCAATATCTACGAGAGGACTGACGGGATGGGCGAGCGGTATGCGAAACGGTGTCCGAACTTAGTGCAAGGCAAGGCTTCTAATATGCGGTTGGTGGCACCCAGGTATATTCAGCTTCAACTAATATTTAGCAGTGGCCAATTATGGCTTAAGTTCCTTGGAAAGAACGATACGAGACCTTGGCCAGAATTGGGCCCCAATGGGGAGTCGTATCTGTTAATATTGGATCCCTGTGAAGAGAGAAATGATGAAGGGTTTTGTTACCGCCATGGTTTCCCGGCGCCCTCTATAATTATGCTCACAACCCCGTGAATAACTTCGTGCCATGCTAGTGGAGGGATTGACGACCCATTTTTCCTAAAAATGCAGCCACGAACGGAAATTATGGCTTCTTGCCAGGTCCTCCTTTTTGGCGACTTAGCCATTCGTTTCGAAGATGCGCTTCGCCAACTAGTTCACGTCAGGGGGAATGAGAGTCTCCGTTCGTTTTTTGATCAAGTCAGCCATGCTCTTCGGCAGGAGTTTGGAAATCTTCCCAGGAGCCAGCAAGATCTGTTTCCCCGGTTTACCACACTTGTTGATCTTGTCTCAAAACTAGCGGAAACAGAGGGGACCCCCGTTTTGAGGTTTACCCTTCTTCCAGTTTGCGAAATCGGCCAGTTTATTAGGTAAACTTGGAAATCCTGCCTTCCATAGATAAAGTACTGACGTAACCCTGTTAGATACTTTGGAGAGGGTTCAAGGCCATACCCCAGTGCTGCCGATAGCTACTGTTTGGGGCTCTGTGCAGGTAGCTTTGCTGCCGCAGCAGTCAGCACATCCCAAACTTTGGCCGAGTTGATCCCTGCAGGAGTCGAAGCTGTTCTGACGGCCTTTTGAACCGCCCTCTGCACTTGGGTAGTTCGCAGTGACATAGAAGTGCCGAATCATGACAAACATCATCAGTCTTGGTCTGCGGTGGTAAATATTCAGGAGGACGAAGCCTCTGAATTGATTAAGGGATTCATTTTAAAAAAGGTGAGTGAGGACGGAGTGATACTCAACCACGACGGTTTAATAGGGGCTAACCGAAACCGTTAAGGGTCTCCCACACAGCTCTAAACCCTATTTGAGCGCTATAACACCATCGAATGTAACTATCAGCGGTTCTCCCAGCACCCTAAAGGAGTTCTTTGCAGCAAATTTGCTGAAATTCTATCACATACCTGTCGAATTACCGTACCATGCGCCTCACCTCTTCCAGTCGCGCGACGTTGATGAAATCATCTGCCGATTTGATGACAAATTATTTGGTTCGTACAAGCCGCAAATTCCCATTTGGTCTGCAGCATCTGGAAAACCTATTCTTGCCGATAACTTCAAGGCTCTGTTGCATAAAGTCGTTACGGACACATTACGTGAACCAGTTCAATGGAAGAGTATCCTTGAATCAACTGCCGAACTCCTCGAGCACAGTGATTTCCAAGAATGCGCAATCCACGCGCTATCTTCCAATGCTTCCTCTCTCCTTTCTTCAGCTATCTCACAGGGCACTAAAATGCTCGTCACTGTTAATGACTTATCTGCGAAAACTGGATCAGTACCGCAGCCTTGGAGACACAGTGGCCGTTTGGACCAATCCAAGATTGCTATAGTCGGGTATTCGGGTCGTTTTCCAGACTCTGCGTCAAATGAGGAATTTTGGGAATTGCTGCGCGCCGGGAAGGATGTCCATCGCCTTGTCCCTGAGGATCGTTTTGACTGGGAAGCACACTTTGACCCAACCGGAAAGGCCAAAAACACCAGTCGGGTTAAATATGGCTGCTTCATCAAGGAACCAGGGCTATTTGATGCTCGTTTTTTCAACATATCTCCAAGGGAAGCCGAGAACACGGATCCAGCTCAAAGATTAGCCATCACAACTACCTATGAGGCACTTGAAATGGCAGGAATTGTACCCAATAGAACTCCATCGACGCAACAGGACCGCATTGGCGTCTTCTATGGTGTCACTAGCGACGACTGGAGAGAAGTTAACAGTGGCCAAAATATAGATACATATTTTATTCCCGGCGGTAACCGTGCATTCGTTCCAGGGAGGATTAGGTATGATGTTACGTTCAATACGGAGTAAATGTCTGCTAATTCCAGATGGTAGCTATTTTTTCAGGTTCTCCGGCCCCAGCCTAAGCATAGACACTGCCTGTTCATCTAGCTTTGCCGCAATTCAAATTGCTTGTAGTAATCTGTGGAGGGGAGAGTGTGACACTGCCATTGCGGGTGGAACCAACGTCCTGACGAACCCCGACAATTTTGCGGGCCTTGATAGAGGCCATTTTCTTACGACTACAGGTATTTCAACTCCTCATTATAATAAGTTAAATGGACCAAGTGTAACCAGCCATATTTTACAGGAAATTGCAATGCTTTTGATGATGAAGCTAGCGGTTATTGCCGCGCTGATGCCGTGGGGTCTGTCATTCTCAAGAGACTGGAGGATGCTCAAGCGGACAATGACCCTATTTTCGGTGTCATTGCAGGGGCATACACAAATCATTGTGGCCAAACGGATTCCATCACTAGACCTCACGAAGGAGATCAAACATCGGTCTTCAAGCGAATCATTCGACACGCCAACGTGAATCCGCTCGATATTAGCTACGCCGAAATGCACGGAACAGGAACTCAAGCCGGAGATGCAACAGAAATGAACTCCGTTCTGTCAGTTTTCGTCCCTGAACGCAAACGAATGCCAGATTATCCCCTCTACCTAGGTTCGGCCAAAGCCAATATCGGCCATGCGGGATCAGCATCCGGAGTCTCTTCGCTTATCAAGGTGTTGATGATGATGAAGCACAATGAAATCCCACCCCATTGCGGAATAAAAACACGGATTAACCATAACTATCCCCTCGACCTGAAAGAGCGAAATGTTAACATCGCCGCCACGCCCGTTCCTTGGCATAGAACTGCGTCTGGGAAGCGGTCCGTTTTCTTGAACAATTTCAGCGCGGCTGGAGGCAACACAGCCGTACTCTTGGAAGATGCCCCGTTGTCATCACATCCAAACGATATTATCAGTGACCCTCGCAGCACCCATATCGTTACTGTTACCGGAAAGTCTGCAAAGTCATTGAACGATAATATCAAGGCTCTGGTTAGCTTTCTTGAGTTCAATCCAGAAACTCCGCTACCCGCACTATCGTACACGACTACTGCAAGGCGAATGCACTATGCATACAGGGCAGTCTGTTCAGGATCAAACGTGAAATCTGTCTTAGATGCATTAAAGAAAAAGGCAGCAGATTCGGACTCGAAGCCACCTTCAAGCACAGTGAGCATTTCAAAAATAGTATTTGCTTTCTCGGGTCAAGGCAGTCTCTACTCCGGCATTGGAAGACAATTGTTTGAGTCCCACCCTGGCTTTAAGGCGGATATACTCCGTTTTGATAGCATAGCGCAGCAACAAGGATTTCCAAGCTTTTTGCCTCTGGTTGATGGCACTGCTTCAGATGTAGATGGTGTCGAGACTGTCGCAACTCACCTGGCCCTCAGCTGCGTACAAATGGCCATTTGTCGCCTTTGGATCTCATGGGGTGTTCGCCCAAATTTAACAACTGGCCACAGCCTTGGAGAATATGCCGCCCTACAAGCTGCAGGTGTTCTAACACCCAGCGATGTCATCTATCTCGTCGGTACTAGAGCTCAGCTATTGTCATGCCACTGTCGCCGAGGAACCCACGCCATGTTGTCTGTAAAGGCATCGTCGAGTGATATTAAAACCTACTTGGTAGGATCAACTTGTGAAATAGCCTGTATGAACCAGCCTAAAAATAATGTGATTAGCGGACCGAGCGAGGAGGTAAGCCGTTTAATGCTTTTGTTTCAATCGAAGGGTTATGAGTGCATTAAGCTTGATATCCCCTACGCCTTCCATTCGGCCCAAGTGGATCCCATTCTAGAGGGATTTGAATTAGCAGCGAGCAGCATCCGTTATCGCCTCCCAACATTACCGTATATATCGCCTTTACTCGAATTAGTTATCTCAGATGGGGTTACATTAAACGCGTCGTACCTCGCTCGAGCATGTCGAAGTGCAGTAAACTTCCAAGGGGCTCTAAAGTCAGCTGAAGCAGCCTCCCTTATTGGCGGCCAAACTATCTGGGTTGAAATTGGATCACACCCTGCATGCTCTGGCATGATCAAAGGGACAATCGGCCCACAGTCGACGACAATTCCATCCTTAAGGAAGGGCGTTGATACGTGGAAAGTCCTAACTGGAGGCCTCGAATCGCTATATCTCAACCGCGTTAACATAGAGTGGAATGAGTGGCATCGAGATTTTAAGATCTCACACAATGTTCTCCAACTCCCAAGATACTGCTGGGACTTGAAGAATTACTGGATTCAGTACAGAAATAATTTTTGTCTTACCAAAGGAGAAGGCACAACGGTCATTGATGTACCTCCTATCGAGAAGAGGCCCAGCTTTGTTTACCTTTCACCAGCTGTACAACGTGTATTGGAAGAGCATCACGCTACAGACGTCTCAAATATCCTCGTCGAGTCAGATATTCAAGACCCACGGCTGTCACCTGTTCTCCAAGGCCATAAGGTCAATGGCACGTCCCTCTGCCCCTCGGTATGTTGCACCCCTAGCAAATTCCGTTGTGATTAAAACTAATCGTTTCCAGTCTCTTTACGCAGACGTCGCCATGACAATTGCCAACTACATGATGAAGGCGATCAATATGCAAGGTAGCGAGATAGGCCTGGATGTTGGGGATATGAAAGTCGACAAACCTCTTATAGCACTTCCGGCCGGTAATCCGCAGCTCTTTCGAGTTTCCGGGTCAGCTAATTGGGCATCAAAAATCATTTCACTTGCATTCTACAGCGTCAACGACCAGGGCGACAAGAAAGCGGACCATGCTACTTGCCATGTCAAACTCACGTCAAACCAAACTTGGCTCCAGGATTGGAAACGCAATGCATATCTAATCAAGAGTCGGATCGCTTCCCTGCACAAAGGTGTCGACGAAGGCGCGTCACACAAACTGAAGCGCGGACTAGTCTACAAGCTATTTGGGGCAATAGTAGACTATGATCCTCAATACCAAGGCATGCAGGAAGTGATTTTAGACAGCAATGAGCTCGAAGCTACGGCAAAGGTTACATTCCAGGTCGACGACGGAGGCTATTGTTTCAGTCCTCATTGGGTAGATAGCCTTGGGCATATTGCTGGGTTTATTATGAACGGAAACGACAATGTTGAGTCCAAAAGCCAGGTTTTTATCAATCATGGTTGGGGGGCAATGCGTTGTGCGACAGCTTTTTCATATGGTAAAACTTATCAGACGTACAATAAAATGCAGCTTGTGGAAGGGACGATGTATGCAGGGGACACGTATATTCTTGAAGAAGGCAATATCGTTGCCATTTTCGAAGGTGTTAAGGTATGTAATGATATTTCCAGCGAAATTTCGGTTTAATCTAACGGCATATAGTTTCAGGGGATTCCACGGAGAGTTCTAGATCAAGTTTTACCTTCAAAGCCCGGTGCAGTCAAGAACGCAGTGGTGCCTCCAAGGCCGGCGGCAAACACCAGCTCCAGCTTGGTGGCAAGGCAATCACCAAAGCTTCCAATAGCACCGGTTGCAAATATTGTCAAGCTCCCTTCGAATGATATCATCTCTCAAGTCATGGTAATCGTCTCAGATGAGGCCCACATTGACCCATCAGAGCTCAAGCCCGACACGGAGTTCGCTGATTTTGGCATTGACTCTCTTCTCTCTCTGACAATATTGGGCAGATTAAGGGATGAAGTTGGACTCGACCTGCCATCTATGCTCTTTGCAGACTATCCAACTGTCGAGAGGCTCCATAACTTCATCGGTGTGAACCAGAGTCCGTCCCTGTCATCCGGGTCTTCAAGTCAAGATGATACGGACGTATTGACAGTGGAGCTAGTGTCTGAGCCGGATACCGACAGGCTTGTTGTTGATATTATTCGCAATACTATCTCAGAGGAGACTGGCGTTCCTATCGAAGAGCTCACAGTTTCGGCTAGGCTCTCAGAACTTGGCATAGATTCTCTTCTTGTATTGACAACCATGGGCAAGCTCAGCGAAGCCCTTGATATCGAGGTTCCACAGTCACTTTTCGTTGAAAATGACACATTGTACGACCTTGAAAGGGCCTTGGACATGACGATAAAGCGCACAAGCGTCAAAATATGCCCCAATGCTGTGAAACTTCAGGTCATCGAGCAAGTCTACAATGTAGACTCGTCTCCTTACGCAACATCAGTCTTGCTCCAGGGGAATTCTAAAACCGCAACAAAAAAGCTCTTCCTGTTCCCCGATGGCTCCGGATCTGCAACATCATACAGCTCCTTCGCTCGCGTCTCCCCCGACGTCGCCATATACGGATTGAACTGCCCGTGGATGAAGACGCCGGAAGAAATGAAAGTTCCGCTAGAACAACTAACCACCAAGTACCTCCTTGAAATCCGACGTCGACAGCCCCATGGGCCTTACTATCTTGGCGGCTGGTCTGCAGGCGGCATCTGTGCCTACGAAGCAGCGCAGCAACTATCCCACGCCGGCGAGGAAACAGCGCGCCTCATCCTCATCGACTCGCCAAACCCCGTGGGATTGGAAAACCCTCCGCAGCGAATGTACGACTTCTTTGACAGTCTAGGGATCTTTGGCGAAGGCGGCAAGCCGCACCCAAGCTGGCTTCGACCGCACTTTGACGCATTTATTCGTCTGCTGGACGACTACAAGGTTAAGGCTTTTGCGAGCAAGTCGATGGAGACGCATATTGTGTATGCTAGAGACGGGATTTGCAAGCTGCCAACTGATCCTAGGCCTGAGATTCGTCCTGACGATCCCCGGGAGATGCTGTGGTTGTTGAACAACCGGACTGACTTCAGTGGGAGTGGATGGTGTGAGTTGGTAGGGAAGGACAATATGAAGATCACGGTTCTGGATAATGTGAATCACTTCACCATGGTGGAACCAGGGCCAGAAATTTCCAAGCTCAGCGCTTTTATTAGAAAGGCTATGGAGTGAAGAATTGTCCTCTTCAGATATTTTTGCTTTTAGGCAAGGCAGGTACAGCATCACTAAACATACATTTAGTTTCTCGGTATCTAAATATTTATCTCTTCACACCTGCATCCGATTCAATTCAAGTATAAACAGGCATTTGTTGAGTAGACCTGCTCTTTCAAGAGACCCCTTGCAAAAGCATAGGATGTCCCCCGCCATCACAATTATCTAAGTGACACAAAGTCGGCCTGGGCAACTTGTGTCACCGTTGGACACAGATTCGCCTTCGGTTACCGAAGGACACACCCAAGATCTGATACACGAAACCGAGGTCCTCAATCACCGGGCTGTAATTATCATACCACGGCCTTTCCATAAGCCAGTCACTCAGAAATCGGACTACAAATAAATATTCCATTAATTTAAATCCAGGCAATAAGTTTTAGCTACCCCCTCCCCCCCCCCCCAGCCCCCCAAACACCAAATCCCAGTGAGTTTTAGTTATATATTCCTCCCTTAAAACACCAAGTATTAACGATATTAGCAATATTAGCAATATTAGCGCTTGACTGCCAGCACAGCCCACCCCATAAGCCGATACACGGCTACAATTCCTATCAAGATCCCAACCCAAGTGCCAGTCTTGCCCGTGGACATCCCAAACGTTGCAAGAACCCCCTTTCCAGAGATCATGCATTCCGATGCCAGCTCCGTGGTATACATGCAGTGGCAGTTCTCATCGCAATTGTACGTCCGGTCGGCAAACTCGTTGACCAGCAGCCCCTGAAAGACGTAGGCCTGGTAATCGATGTAGTGAAACACGTATTTCCAGAACACATTCAGGAGTGGCGTGGGGATCAGGAAGCCGCCAACGCACATCCAGAGTCCGTTCACGAAGGCTGTGAGCGCGAGGGCAACGACGAAGTTGGGGAAGATTGAGGACATTAGGACGACCAAGCTCTCCGCGGCTACCATGTCGAGGAACACCCACATGACGAAGGTAAAGAAAGCAGGGGCAGTATTTTGAAAGCCGGTCAGCCAGTACGAGATGCACGTGAAGATGAGTGCAATGCCGAATAAGTATGGGAGGCCAATGACGAAGTTAGCGACTGTGAAAGCAGCAGCGCCGTAGAGGCCATTTGAGCGCTCTTTGATAAAAGTCAACCTGTCCTCGAGGAATGATGGCACGTAAGCGACGGTCATGAATGATAAGAATGAAGCTCCAAAGAATATAGCGTTGATAAAAGGTTGGATGGACGTCTGGGAGGGGCTGAGGCGTAGCCAAACTGTCCCACTCATGATGGCAAGGCAGCTATACATTGCCAGGCGTATTCCGTATGCCACGACGTCGCGATAAGACTTGATGAAAGAGCGATGAACGAGAGTCATTGTGACCGCCACAAAGTTGGCATGGGAGCCACTCTTTGAGTTATGTTTTTGGTTTTCGCTCGCAGTTATGAGGTAGGAGGTGATCTGGCTGGCAATCTCTTTGGCGCGTGGATTAGAAGACCAGGCCGACTGAAGCTTGGATAATTCTTCTTCTGCCTCAATTGGGTCGGATCCAAAATCCTTGTTGGTCAATTCCAAGGCATGTTCCGCGGGGTTCATATGCAATGGCACAGGGTGATCGATCTCCATATAGTATGGAACCACATCGTCCACAGCCCCAAAGTAGTGCGGCTTGCCCCCTGAGAGGAGTAACAGCTTATCGAAGAGTGAGAACGTTTGCGTAGATGGCTGGTGGATGCTCGCAATAACGATCAACTGCACGTTTGTTAGATATCATCGGCCTACGCGTGTTTGCCCGACTTACATTGTTCTGCTTGGCCAGAGTCCTAATGAAGGAGACAACCTCGAAACTGGCTGCGGAGTCTAGACCACTGGTTGGCTCATCCAGGAACAAGATCTTTGGCGCCGTGATTAACTGGCTTGCTACACTGACGCGGCGCTTCTGCCCACCACTGATTCCCTGGCGGATTGGTGTTCCAATGATGGTATATTCCTGTTTCCGAAGGCCAAAGGAATCAATCAAGCCATTGATTCTCGTGATACGGTCCTTCTTCGTGAGGCTAAGGAAGGTCTCACATGTCAGCATGTATTCCTGGGTAAGTTGGAAGTGAGTGATGCTGACCCTGGGTTTGACAAGCGTGCAGCAAAGTTCATAGTCTCTCTGACCGTCAAAGACCCAATCAAGGCATCTTCTTGCTCAACGTAGGTGCTCATCTTTCTGAACTCATTGAGGGACAAGGCATCTCCATTGATGGAGGCGAAGCCGGTGGCAGCAGCTCCAGAATTGCCGCGCCTGGCGAGGAAGTTCAAAAGGGTTGTCTTTCCAGAGCCACTTGGGCCCATCAAAGCACACATCTCGCCTGAGTGGGGCTCATGTCAGCAGACATATCCAACGTGGTATAACAGGGAATAGTATCAGACCAGCTAAGACAACTCCATCCACGTTTTCTAAGATTGCCTTGGGCTGCTTTGTGGCCCGGTCCTGCACCGTCACTGTAACATCTTGCCAAACGAAATGCTTGACGGTAGTGTTCTTCAGCTGTGCATTATGCTCAAATCCTCGCTCAGAATCCGACGAGAAAGCGTCTGGGGCCCGGCTCTTCAGCTCCACCGAGGGGTTGCTGTGGCGGCCTGGCATCTTTGGCCTGCTGGGAAGTGGCCAACGGATATTAATATTTCCAGTAGAAGTAGGTCCCAGTTCGGGGAGACCAGTCAACTTTAAAGATCTAACTAGGAGAGGTATTCACGCAAAATTTATTTCTAAGTCAGTCGGTAGATGTAGTAGGGTGCGGGCGTTTGCTGGAAGCAGGTTGGAAGCAGGTTAGAAGCCGTAAGTGAGGGGAGTGAAGTTTGACAGGACGTCTCAAAAGGTAAAAGTCAGATGAGACACGAGCGATACCACCAGCGATACCAAGACACAGTAAAGCCGCTTGGGAGAGATTCACAGCATGAGGTATTAGAACAAGCAGGTGCGAACAACTTTGCCACCAGGCTGAGGCACAACGTCTATATTTCGCATGCGACCGAAACTAATATGTAAGCTGAGTGCATACATACAAACGATAAAACGCTATAAATATCTTCAGGTGTACAGTGCATTGTAGTCTCTGTTTATCCGGTCATCTTTGGCCGGGGTTTTCAGCCCCAACTCCCCGCATATTTCCTACCCAAAATCCACCTTGGCTGCAGGTAAGATATTGTCGCGCTGGCATCAACGGCGCCAGTTTTCCCCCTATGTTCTACACACTACGGGTTCTCGAGCAGATACCCGGTATCCATACTGTGGTTGTTGGATGGCAGATAAAAAAGGTGAGTATGGACGGAGGTGGTGGGACAAAAGATGAGGCGAAGCCGTTGTTTGCAACAGAATTAAGATGATATGTTGCATCTCGCATACAGATACCCGTCTTGTATGGACACAGAATCCACACAGAATCCACACAGCATGCATCATCTTCCGCGCTGTAGCTTGCTTTTTGGCTAGCCACAAGGGTCTGACAAGACATCACCGTGGAACCTTATATCCCATAATTTGTCCCTTGCTTCCCCAACGGTTTACGGGAACATACATGTTGTGCTGCAAGGTACTGTCCAGAACAAGTACTCTTCACATAACTGTTTGTTATATATGTGCTGTAACATACGTACAGTCACATTCGACAGACGAGATAGACGAGGTAGGCAAGCCGTATGTATCTTCTCCCCAAGCCGATGCACGTCAGCTTCTTCTCTAATGGTTTATAGGTACGAGCGTAGTATGTACAGTACAGCACCGACAGTGCAAGAGCCAATATCCATAACACGCCTCTATATAGAGTAGGGACTGACCCCTCCATCTATCTCAATATCTTTGTCATAGCGATGACAAGGATGGCGGAGATGGTAAGACCTGGCTTCTATCGACGAATGAAGCAGCTCTTGCTCCTGTCGAATGCTCTTCCGTCTCTTACCTGTCATCCGTTCGTTCCTTCCCTTCCAACGATACCAGGCCCGGCAAGCCCAATGCGGGATGGAAGGATGTAACACTGTCCTTCCACAGTTACCCTCTCGTTGCACGATCGAGCCACCATCGGCATTTACATGATTGAGGTCGCATTCCTGCAGGTGATCAGTTCTGTTCCCGCACCGCGGATGAGATGCGGCTGGCCCGAAACGTTGGAACAATCCATTCCCCAGTGCAAGTTTTTCCGGCGACGTGCTACTCGTACACAGTTGCTGTATCGAAAACCCTTCGGATCCAGACCATCACTTTCCATGGGAATGCGCATCTGGAGCAGTTCATGCATCATTCGGGCCTACTTTATCGCGTATATTGTGACGTGTCACGAGATCTAGAGGAACGTGATCTTGTGAAACAACCAACACTCGGTTTCTAGAAGATAGAGGCATCATGATACGATGCAAACGCTGGGGAAGATTTGAGATTTCGTTATGAATCTGCCTGCAGGCAATGGCTCTGATGAGACAAAATCGCTCTTGGCTTCATCAGAGTCAAGTCAAGTGGATCCGTCATAAAAATCTCCCCCCGCTGTCCTACGCTGCTTAGAAACTTTGCTGACATATTGCGAAGTTTTCATTGTTAGGTATTTATTACCTTCCCCGGATTTAAAATCCAAGGCTTTTCCCCAGGATAGCCCACAGCGGGTTCAGCACGAAAGACTGTCCAGACGCTCTACTTTGAAGTCCCACATCCGTACAATGGCCATGGAGAATGAACATCGACCACGGAGAGCAGGCACAAATTGCTATATGGGCAGGCCATGACTACTATTCACCATATCTCTGTTATTAACTCATATTGGGCCGCTGCCACCATGCAGGATCTCATGAAAGCCAACGGCGTTCATTCTTTGGCAAGTCAAGGTCGTCATGTCAATGGCACAAGCATATTCATCTAAATGACATGATTTCCGTCAAGTGGAGTCAGATAGAGAGGCACATGAGGTGCAATCAGACGTTCAGAGGCATGTGTAGATGTTTCTGAGCTTGCTTCCTCTCACATGCCAATGTGGAATCGTTATATTTTTTTTTCTGAAGGTGCGGCACGTGTTTCTAGCTGGGATTCCCGTGCGACCATCGGCGGCACCGGGCGATCTGACGCCGTTCTAGATCCCAGCCAATGCATATCAACGAAGCGCTAACTAGTACATGTGAATGTAGCCTCTCCAAAAATCTCCAAAATCTCCAAAATCGAAATAAAATTGAATATAACTCTGTATTCTTCGTCTCAAATTGTTCTACCCCTCCATATTGTTGTGCGACTTGCATATCCCCATACCCCCCATACCCCCCCTTTTCCTCCCCCATACTCCGGGAAGCGGCGAGGTACGGATATGGCCCAGCCAGTTCATATTTGTGGGTCCGATGCCGTGAGCCTCGGTATAACCAGCCGAGATTTGGGGTTTTTGGGGTTTTGGATGATGTAAGTGGGCTCACGATTAGAATACTGCACAACAACTGGTCAGATGCCGATAAAGTTGACCGAGGGCCGATTCTCTGATTTTACTCCTATAATAGACTGCTGTGCCCATCCAGGAAGCCTTTCTCTCCATATACCCCATATCCATTTCTAATAAACCTCATTGAAAATGGTTGCCCCTCCTCCAGACTGGGTTGCGAAGTTGACGCCCTCCGGGCCGCAGGGCAGTGAGCTCCTCGCAACTGAGCGTGCGAAGAGTAACATCAACATCGACAAGTTGTCCAACTTCATGTTCGGCAAGGAGTCATTGGAGAATCAGGCCAAGATCTTGGCTGTCCTCCAGGCGGAGAAGGTGTTCGACAAGTCGCAAAATGCCTTCATGGGAAGAGTGGAGAAGTTCCCGGTTGCTCTCGCCAGAGCAAAGAGGCTGAGGCAGCTGCAAGTCAAGCACAGCTGGAGCATCGACGACTACAGAGTCGCCGATGGCCTGATCTCCGAGCCGGGGCCATACGGACTTCACGCATCTATGTTCTTGGTATGGCCCCCAGAGTGGTTTCCGTATCCGTAGCGCATCAACTAATTTTATTCAGACTGCTCTCAGAGACCAAGGAACTCCCGAACAACACAAGCTCTTCCTTGAGCCGGCAGAGAACTACAAGTACATTGGTTGCTACGCCCAGACCGAATTGGGACACGGCTCCAACGTACGTGGTCTTGAGACCACCGCGACCTGGGACCCAGCCGACCAGACCTTCGTCATTCACTCTCCCCATCTCACCGCCTCCAAATGGTGGATTGGCTCTTTGGGCCGCACCGCAAACCACGCTGTGGTTATGGCGCAGCTCATTCTCAATGGCAAGTCCTTTGGACCACACCCTTTCGTTGTCCAAGTCAGAGACTTGAAGACTCACCAACCCCTCGACGGTGTTTATGTTGGAGATATTGGACCAAAATTCGTAAGTAACCGCACGAGGGCTAAGAAATGGAAAAACAAGGGCTAACAACGGTATTAGGGATACAACACCATGGATAACGGTTTCCTCCTCTTCAACAAGGTCAAGATCCCACACGTCAACATGTTGGCAAAGTACTCGAGCGTCGATGTGAAGACCAACAAGTATGTCCGCCCAGCAGCTGCATCGTTGGTTTACGGAACCATGACCTGGGTCCGCTCCACCATTGTGCTTCAATCCGGCCAGACTCTGGCAAGAGGTGTGACTATCGCCACCAGGTATTGTGCTGTTCGCAGGCAATTCCAGGACCGCGATGATGTCTCCAATGACATCACTGAGAACCAAGTTCTCAACTACAGCATGGTGCAATTCCGTCTTCTCCCTCTCCTTGCATCCACCTTCGCTCTCCACTTCACTGGCAAGGCCATGATGGAGATGTACACACAAAACCAGGACAGGATGAAGAAGGCTGTTGCAAACACCAGGAGAGGAGCCGGCCCAGAGGAGCTTCAGTCAGGCAGTGATATGCTTGCTGATCTCCACGCCACTTCCTGTGGACTCAAGGCCCTCGGCAGCACCATTGCTGCTGAGGGTCTGGAGGTGTGCAGAAGAGCTTGTGGTGGCCACGGTTACTCCCAGTTCTCGGGTATTGGCAGCTGGTATGCCGATTACCTCCCAACCACCACCTGGGAGGGAGACAACTACATGTTGACCCAACAGGTTGCACGCTACCTCCTCAAGTCTGCACGCGCCGTACTCAAGGGTAAGGCACCTGTCAACGACACCACCGAGATCTTCCGCACCTTCTTGGACGCACAGGACAAGGGCTGCGCCTTCGATATCCTCTCCAACGACGGCGACATCGTCGCCGCCTTCGCGTGGCGCACATCTTACCTCACCTTCGAGGCTCTCAAGCACCGCGACGTCGAGAAGCAGTCGTGGAACTCGCTCCTCGTCGACTTCTGGCGCCTCTCCACCGCGCACTCGCAGTACCTCGTCGTCAAGAACTTCTACGACGCTCTCCAGTCCTCGTCCCTCACCTACGAGCTCGACTCCGTCTCCATCACCACCATGCACCAGCTCTTCCGCCTCTTCGCCCTCAGCACCCTCGAGAAGGAGGCTTCTGAGTTCTACTCCTCCTCCGCCCTCACAGTCCGCCAGATCCAGCTTGTCCGCACAAAGTCGGTTATGCAACTCCTCGCTGACATCAGGCCGCACGCCCTGCGCCTGGTCGATGCGTGGCAGTTCCCAGATTGGCAGCTTGACAGCAGTCTAGGCCGCAAGGATGGCAAGGTTTATGAGGATATGTTCTACAGAGCCAGCCAGCTGAACCCGCTGAATGGACTGACTGTGGACCCATACCCAGAGAGTGATGTGTTGATCAAGAACGATGAGACCGGCCATAGCCTCATGGCGAAGTTGTAGAGTGGGGTTGATGATTGATGGGGATGCATATATGTGTCATTCTACAATTTTCCTTTGTTTATGGGTTAGATGATATAGATACTCTAGGTTGGGCGTGTAGAATAAATAGAGGGGACGAAGGCATTCGGATATATTTCGATATAAGACGATACAATACAAATAAATATTTCATAATAGCTATATTTTAATTTGCAAATTGATGGAACAGAAGGCAAACTAGCAACTATTGCCTATCCTCTAAATATTGGCCTTTTTAATTATCGATGTATCACATCACCAGTTGATTAATATTCTACTCAAATTGACACTACGGATAGTAATCCCACCAAAATGTTGGATAGAAATTCCAGACCAGGAGCCAAAGAGCCAAAGAGCCAAAGAGCCAAAGAGCCAATCAACTGAACCAACCCGATCGACGACACCTGCCAACAGCGGACGCTATTTCGTAAGCCGCTGACAAAACAAGAAGTCAAGGCTAACTAACATATATCCACGTTCTCAAATAAAACCCAAAGTATACTATAATCACCACCTACTATACTAAAGCCTAATAACATGACTCCATAATAACCACATCCCACCTCAAAAGTCAAACCTCCACCAGCCACCCCACCAAATGGCCCCCCGAACCCCCGAAGCCGAATCCTTCTTCCACGCCGTCTACGCCGCCATCCAAGAGATCCCCCCCGGCCGCGTAACAAGCTACGCCCACATCGCCAAACTAATCGGGACCCGTACGTCTCTGCCCTGCTCCACCCCCACAACCTAAATATAGACCCCCATCATGAACGAAGAAACATCAGATCATGACCCTAGCGAAGCTAACCCCCGCTCCCCCTAGCGCAACGACCCCGCCAAGTAGGCGTCTGCCTCAAACACCTCCCCGATGACCCAGCACAGCGGTTTAATAACCAGACTGTACCCTGGCAGCGCGTCATAAGCGCCAAGGGCATGATTTCTCCGCGGTAACCTTCCCACCACCCTCTACTTTCCCATTTCCTAGACTCGGTCTAATCAGACGCAGAGGTCATCCGTCGGGCGCCGCGAATCAGGCGGCGGTGTTGAGGGCGGAGGGGGTGACTGTTAGCACTGGGGCGCTGGGGGAGTTCTTGGTTGATTTTGGGGAGTATGGGTGGTTCCCGAGACAGTTGCCTTCGGATGAGGCGGCGGGGGTGGAGTTGGATAGTAGTAGTGAGGAGGGGGATTGAGGGGGATGTGAACTGTATCTAAGAAGTGTGTAAATCACGGAACGATGCAGTCAGGACGTATGGTTAAGACAATGGCTATGTCCTGGGAAGCCAGTAACTTTGGCACATATCACATCTGACAGGAATCTCGGCTTATGTGGCAACTGGCATTACTCAAATGTGGATTCTAGTGTTGGGGTCCTCCACTTATATTGTCTGCCTTGCCGGCTGGGAGAATATGTTATAAGAGCTAATGTATTTGAATCAATCTGACCATGTCCGCTTCCGAACGCTTCCTCTCCTCGCTGCTGTTCCCCCTCGATAGATGTTAACACCACCAAAGGCATGGTCCCTCCCTTCCTCCTAACTGGTACTATTGGCCAAAAGGAACCCTCCTCCGTCCCTCCTGGCCAGGGTTTGTCGAACCGGGTGATGCCCAGATATATCGACCGTAACGAAGTATCCAGTCAACCATTTTCCTCTGGTCTCGCCTTGAATCGCCAAAGGCAGCCCGCCCCGCAGACCTCATGCGTAATGATCTGATTTCCTGTGATGCAACCTAGCTATGCAATGATATTTTTTTTATTCGATGTTGCAACCCCCAGATGATATCGATACATATTTGATGTCTGCGGGGATCAATAACTCCGCATGGAGCTTAGTACTTGTGTATCTTTGGCGCTATTCACCTGGCCTCTTCTCCGTCTGTCGCCGGACGTTGTGGGCCCGTCGGAGCTTGGCTCTGCTGCGCTTGGGGGTGAGGACCATTGTGTTGGTGGTAGCCCTTGTTGAAGCTACCGTTTGGTCCTCCTCGTTGTGGCTGGCTATACTGCGGCATCTGGGGACTGGTTCCAAATTGCTGTCCCTGCGGATATACACGCATGTTTGGCACTAGCTAATGTCAGAAAATATTCGAAGGGAGGTGTGGCAGCAACTTACTTTGTCCGGGAGGCTGTTGAGCATATATTGGTTGCCCATACTGCATGCCTGGGCTCATCCCGTATTGTTGCCCTTGTTGAGAGCCGCCTGGCATCATCATGGGCGCAGAGCGGCCGGGGCTTGGGTAGCCGTTAGAGCCTGCCATGGGTGGTGGGGGACCATTCCCTTGGGGTGCGAAGTGTGCCTGGTTTACAGGATACAACATAGGTGGACCCGGGGTCATCAGATTCGGATTTCCGATGAAAGATCCCGCTGGTCCCTGAATCATAACAGGGCCACCCATGTGGGTTGGCTGCTGTGGCATGAATTGATGACCGCCTGAGTAGGATCTAAACTGCGCCATCTGAGGCCCACCTGGACCCACAGGATACTGCATTCCAGGTTGCTGGAAGGACAATTGTGCGGGTTGGCCCATTGGCGATGGATACGCCACGTTCACCTGTGCCAGGCGAGGAGATGCATACGATTGAGCCGAATGAGATGGCACCATTCGATGATCATCGTTCGAATGGAACTGAGGATTCTGTTGCATGGACTGGTTGTTGTGCACGTGAAGAGGTGGCTGCCTTGGTGATGGTCTCTGAGTATTATGGGCACCTTGCTGTAAGTGGAACGGCAGTTGATGCTGATGTGCAACTTGAGGATGCGCCGAGGATGGTTGTTGGGGAGACATTGGCTGTCCCGAGAAGCGAGCGTTCTCAAACAATTTGGCATATGTCAAATTCATTGTTGATGATGGTGGCTCGTCATCCTTGACTTGTCTCCAAGTCGGGGGGGTATCGTAGGCAGGCTTAATGCCCCCGTTTGAAGACCAATCGCGACCTTGGGGAGGCTTCTCTTGCGCCAACCGCTCAATGATGTCTAAGACAGGACCATCAGCCTTGGCTTTCGAGGGTGTACCTGGTTTTCTGCGTAGAAAACTTCCTGAAGCAGACGGGATGCCCTGACTGGCTGTAGCAGACGCCGAACGAGGGCTGGATGCATTGCTAGGGTTGCCATTGGGGTTAAAAGCCGCAGCAAACGGGCTTGGGCGAAATTCATGGCTGTTTGGGTTAAGTTTTCCCAGTAGAGCCGTCGCACTCGTTCGCCGCGAAGCCGAAGTATCAGGGCCATGGGCTGGCCCTGTTGGTGGCTGCCGGGTGTCAACCCCTGGACCCGGTGGAGCCAGTCCATTCTTGCTTTGCTCAATATTCTTCAGCCTCGTTGATAAGGGAGGTGTTGGGTGTGCCTGCTGGGAACTCGAAATCTGAGAACGAGTAGAGCGATCCTGTCGGAACGGTTGGTTGTGGTAGGGCCCTTGAGGGGGATAACCGCCACGCCCTGGGGCTTGTCGGTTCGAGGTGGCTGAGGCGGATACGGTTCCAGTGCCAGCGCCAGAGCGTTGAGTTGTCCTCTGATCCGAGGTCGCTAACCCCGATCTCGGGACCTGGACAGCGTCAGCCTTCATCTGTTTTTCCTGTTGAACCTCTTCCGCCTGACGTCTAGCATTTTCTTGAATTGCACGCTGCTTCGCTGGGTCCTTCGCGATAATGGCAACCAGGTCATTAGGAAGGGGTGAATGCAATTTGAAACTAGAAGCAAATGCCTTGAGCTCCTGCAGTTTCTCCTCTTTATCTGCTTTTTGCTTGCTCAGGCGCAGCTTATCAGCTTGTGTTCTTTGCTGAGCTGCAAAACCACGAAACGCTGTAACAACATCACGCTCGACTGTCGCAGTTGCATTTGGCGTGCTAGTTACCTTTGGATGAGGCGATGCTGTGCCACTTGCAGAAGTCGATGTATTCGTGGGAGTTGCCTTCGGCTCTGGTGTTACGGCAAAACTGGACTCCGTGGTTGTAGGAGGAGTTGATACCTCTGGTCCACCAACCTTCGGTGCGTGTTCTGGTTTGGCAGCACTCGTGGATGGAGCTTCCGAGCCGGGCCGTGCGAGCTGTGATGAAATAATGGCCGGGTCGACGGGTGCGCCGCTGACAGTTGCCTTTCCTGAAGGGGCTCTTCTGGCAGGAGGTGTGTACCTATCAGGCCGACCTGTTACAGATAGTGGAGGAAAATCCTGCCTCTGAACACCGCTGTATCTGAAGTCGTTGTTAGCGCGCGCACAACGATTCAAGCAGCAGCTAGAACTTACTTGTCCTCTTCATCAAGGCCACTGTCGTCTACCGTGAGATTGTCTGCTACCCGCTCCTCCTCGACGTGTCTGTTGTTGGCAACGCTGTTTTCAATCTCTCTGGCCTTTCTATCGGCTGCTGCATATCGCTTGCTATATTCTGGATGACTCTTGTCAATCGCAGTGGTGTATATGGTCTCGTCATAATCGGTCTTCAACCCAAACAACCGCTCATTCACTGCAAACTGATCCCAGCCGCCGGATTGCTTGCTGCTGGACTCAAGAGACATGTTCACGGGAATGTTTTCATCTGGTACCCATCGCTGTAAGACACGCTCACCTTGTTGGCGATTGCCCGAGATCGCGCTGTCAGTGCGGAAACCTGTAGCAAAGCATGGTTAGTAGAGAACATGACGGCTGTGGGGGTGGGTTGAGTATACCATTTCCATTTTGCTGCCTAGCTTCCGCAGCATCTTTTTTGGAGAAAGACATGTTGGGCAGGTCTCTGTTTGGCCTCGTAGACCCGTTCACGTTGTTTATTGAAGCAGGGTGATGTTTCGGTGGGACCATCTCCTGGTCAGGGATAAGCCTGACGTGCTTAATTCTGCGTCTTCGAATCCACTACTGCGATTTGAAGAGATATTCGCTCCCACCCCTTATGGGCGACGTATTGTTGTGCGGTTCGATAGTTTCATAAGCTTGCGCGCTGCGAGCCGAGTAAATTTACCACACTGCAGAAAGGGTCAGCCAACTAGCACAATGCCGCGAGTGAACGTGAATGCTCGTGAATGAAGAAAGTGCCAAGAACGGGAATACTAACCTGTTGCAACGGGCGACAACCTTCTCCTTGAGCAGCACCTTCAGGCTGTGGAGTCAGGTCTGTCTCGTTTGTATTTATTCGGATGGAGCTCCCTCTCGACCGAATTGACACCAGAAGCCCAGGCTTTCCGGAGTACTGGCTGTCTATTAATGCGGGAAGCAGCGTCAGCAACTTTGCATTCAATGTGTGCGGCTCCTCACCGTCACGGATGAATTTGTGGTAGGGAGTACGAAGGGGTTTGAGCTTTTCCCCGATTGTGACGAGAGGCAGGAAGGAGCACGGCTAGGGTTAGGAGGTGGCTCACCTTAGGCCAATGTGAACAGCTGAAGAGGACCAGAGTGTATCCGGCTCTGCATTCGAAAGGGTTGTTGATGTTGACTGCCCTCGTGGTTGTTCCTGTCGGAATAGTGAGGATGGGCAGATGAAGTGGTTGAAGATGCGCTTGGGGGATTGTCGTTGTCAATTGGACGGCCGGGGCGTGCCATCTCTCTCTTGTTGCAAGGGTGCGGTAGCGAGCGAGCGAGCCAGCGAACGAACTCTGGCCCGAAACGACTGTGCATGGTCTAGGAGTAACAAGTCCAAACCTCAAGGAAATAAATCATGAAACAAAATGCCCAAGGAGGCAAGTTTTTGTGTAAATCAACAGATTAAAAATAGCAATTTTAACATTTTTTTTTTGTTAAGAGCAATCTATAAGTTATTATTTGCTTGCCAGCGTACACAGAGTAACGGAGAGAATCTATCGCATAGCAGAAGATCAAAGGTCCGAGGAGTCTCGTAGTATACTACTACTACTGTATGTAACTTGCACCAAAGCGACATATAACGCAAAGCAAGATATACCGTATCGAAGGTACTCTAGGAGTATTTAATATATGTAGTTACAGTACTCTAGTTGTAGTAGTAGTGCTGCCCTGTACATGCGGGATATGGGCTCCATTCCACTTCCCGTCCTCTACATACACAGTACTGCCTCTACTAGTATAGGTAGTATTGTGCCATATAATGTGAGTTCAGCTCGCCTGTACATACATCCGGAGTATCCTGCGCACGTATAGAAGACTGCAGTACATCAAATCCAATAGGCCAGGTCCGCGTCCACGTCCACGTCGGGTTAGGAAAGTCATATATATACTCGCATTAGGGCATGGTCTAGAATGACGCACTAATACAGTGCGTACAGTACAAGTGGATGAGAGAGAGAGATTGGATGGGGTGTAGTAGAATGTCTGTATGGGAGCTAGGAGTCGATGACAATAGTAGCAAGAATAGAAGTATTCTTAGCTGAAGGTGATATACATGTACTGGCTTACATGAAGGTTTTTAGGAACCGACAATCGACCCTTATCTATTAAGTGTTCTAGTGTTCTAGTAGTCTAGTAGTCTAGTAGTCTAGTATTTTAATGTAGGGAATCTTACGTGTATGAGAGGTTCTAGTGCAGCTCTACTCTCCTGCGTTTATTATACTTCGTACCTCGTATGGCACACCATATAAAAAAAAAAGCGACTTACGTGGTACCTCCCCTGTCTGTACTCTACTCTAGCTGCCTCTGTTCTTGTACCCATGCGTGCACAGTCTACACGTGAGAGTTGATGGAATGAATTTCTCTCCTTGGCTCTATTTCTAGTTAACAGGCGTGATGAAAGGCTATAATTTGACAGTATGGCAATATGACAATATAGCAAGATAAGAAATATCCATATTGCGTGCTTCTCTTTGATAAAACGCACAACAACACATCCCTCCTTCCCCCAAAGTCTGGTCTCGTGATATGATCGTCCACACCCAGAGGTACCTGCCGTTAACTCAATGGCGTTAAGTTAACTGTGAGCTGCTGCGGCCCGTATCTTTAGAGCAGCCATCCAGCAACTTGACCCCAGATTCTGCCGTAGCGAATCTCAGCCGCCGCCAAGCATTAGCGACGTCTCCCCCTTCACGTCCCCCCGGTATATTCAGCACCAGACAGGAAGACAAGACAGATTGTTCTGTGTCGCATTCGTTACCATCATCTCATCAACCCTTCACTCTATCCGTCACCTCTACCACAGATTCATTGTATATCGTCTTGTTGCACAGTACATCTGGCCTGTTTGATTTCTCGCCCAAAACGTCACAGCGACCCGGCCGGAGATAATGGTCTGTTGAAGTGTCACCGAGTCCGCGCGCCAGACATCAGGGAGGCTTTTAAATGATGCAGGCACCTCAGCCCTCACAGCGCTCAATACAACGGAGGTCGCCCGCGGCAGATCCAGGGCCACCTCCAAGCATACCGGCACGGGCTATATCCCCTACCTCGGTGTCGCAATCCAGGGTTTCCACCACTTCGGCGCGAACGACCGGCACTGGCAGTAGTAGCCGGAGGCAAAATGTAAGATGCGCCCAGCGTCTCTCAGGATGATTGTGATGATTTGGACAAATCTAACGTGCATCTCACAGGGTGCGACACATGGGAACAATTCAGGACCCCCGCTGTCCCAGATAGAGAAGAGTGTCACTCACCTTCTCGTTGCAACGAAGCAGCTCCTCGAAACATTGACACGATGGTCTCGCCATGAGGCAACGGATACAAACGTGTCCGATGTCTATGTGAGGCTGGGATATGAGTTCAACATTGCTTGTCGGGCCTTTGCTGCCATCGGCGTCGATACATCCGACCTTGGAAATGTGCCAGAACTCTTGCGCGAAATTTTGGAGTCGACACTGAGCCAAGAAGCCAGCCCCGAAGGCCTAGACCAATACCTACCCAAAATCCGAGACATCATCATCACCTTATTGCATGGGTTGAAGCGCAAGCAGCAGAAACTACGGCAGAAGCAGTCGAAAGAGAGTTCATCCCAGAATTTGGAGGCCAACATTCCGAGAAACACAAGTACGAGCAGCGTTGCGAGTGCAAATACAGGCATTACGACCCTCCTGAACGAAGGGATAGATCCGAATTATATGCCAGACGATAGGATGATTGTTGATGGCAAAGTAGTCACAAAACCAGAAGTCAATCAGGTCCCGCCCCGAGGATCATCGATGTCAACGTCCCCGCAACGTCGTGGGATTCCCCAAAGAGGACTTTCATCACGCGGGTCTATGTCCTCAGACCAGTCTTCGTTATCAAGCACGACAATGCAAAATATGCCAGTTCTGGCGCCATTCTCAGGGGATGAAGCCCCATTGCCTCCCAGGCCTGGCTCCGGAGATCTTACTATGGATGCATTCCCACCACCTCCTCCGCCGCCGCCGCCTCCGAAGCAGAACGCGTTAGCTGCTTTGCAAAGGGGTGGCGATCTTGAACGGAGAGCGTCAAGAAGATATTCGGCGTATCATATATCCAAGCATCTGGGTGCCGCAGCCCCCATGCCGATGCTCCCACCTCAAAATTCCCCTATACCGAATCGCGGCAGAGACCTCCGCGAGACTATGAATGCTGTCCGCGGGCGCGGCTCAACCGTGGTGCACAGTAAGCAGCTTTCGACCAGCCCAGTTATTACCGAAGAGCCTTCAAACCGCCTACCAAGCCGAATTTCAGAAAAATCGGAGCCTAGCTCTATTCAAGAAGCCCCAAGTGCAAACACTGATCAGCAAAATGCCGAGGCCAAAACGCCTCAAGATAAAGGTCGGAAAGCCAGTAATGACCTCGACTGGCAAGGCTCTGCCGAAGCAAATCGGATCTCGGGTGCTACTCTACAAGGGCCACCAACTGATGCTCTACCCGTTTTTGCCCCTGGTTTATATGATCCCAAAGAAAAAGATGCGCCGGTGACACCCGACAGCGCTGCTAGGCAATCACCTACGGCCTATACGGGGCCGAGTGAAAATAGAGAGTTTGTGCCAGAGCAATCTCCTCAGCCTGGTAAAGAGCTTACTCTATTTCTGCAATACAAAACGAGAATCAAGAAGTTCGTCATGGCAGACGGCTATAATGATCTATCTATGGCGCGGCTTCAGTTGGCTTTCATTGAGAAATTTGCGTGGAATACGCATAATAACGGCGTGGACTTGCCAGAAATATATATACAGGATCCCGTGTCCGGAGTTCGACACGAGCTTGAAGATCTCGCCGACATCAAAGACCGCTCGGTGCTGGTCCTTAATGTTGAAGCTCTTGATGAGGTCAAACGTCATATTGATGAAGGGTTGGGAGGGCTGAGGAAAATGGTGGAGGGAGTGAAGACGGCTATTGACGACCAAAAGGCGACAATGCAGAGAGTCTCTGAACGCCAAAACGATGCAGCTAAAGAGATCACCCGCCTCAGCATGGTGCCTCAGTCCGCGGTGCCGCTCGCAGAACCTTTCACCAGGAGCATTCCACCACACTCCCCAAAGAATGAGGGTATCAAGGCCGATATCAATGAGCTACAAAGCCTACGCAGGAACCTAGCCGTTGTTAGACAAACCTTTTCGTCCTTCCAGGCTAACATGGAGAGCTCAATGTCTTCCATCCGGGCAAAGGCCAGCTCCGTCAGCGACGCAGCCATCAGGGCTGCGGTTCCGAACATGAAGAACGATTCTGGTCGTTCTTATGTCAATACTGGAAAAAAGACACTCAACGACGATTCCGATAAACTTGTTGGCCGTGTAGACGACTTGCAAGATATTGTCGAAGACCTTCGCAAGGATGTTGTCCTCCGTGGCGTCCGACCGCTTCCACGCCAACTTGAAGGTGTCGCCAAGGATCTTTCCATCGCAACGCAGGAGCTCCGGAAAATGCAAGAATTCCTCAAGCGTGAGCGGCCAATCTGGACCAAGATCTGGGAGAAGGAGCTCGAGACTGTCTGCAACGACCGTGAAGAACTCACCATGCAAGAAGACCTCGCTACTGATCTTCAAGATGATTTAGAGAAGGCAACACAGACTTTCGCACTTGTGGAGCAGGCAACAAAGGAGCAGATGAAGGACCTTCCAGGAGGAGCCACTGGTGGTCGTGCCCTGACGAAGGGTTTGAATCACGTCACGCTTGCAGACCCGACAGTCGCCAAAGAGGGTGTCTTGGGCGAAGTTCGAGCACTACAACCGAACCACGAGGGTAGGTTGGAGGCTATTGAGCGCGCAGAAAAATTACGACAGAAAGAGCTTGAAGGACGGAAAGGAGGAGAATTCCAGAAGGAGCTTGGGAACTTTGTCGAAGGGGGGAAGCTGAAGAAGGCCGGTGGCTTTGAGGAAGTCGAAAGGGCACGAAAGGCTAAGGATGAGAAGACACGAAGAGAGGTGTGGGAGCGGCAAAATGGAATCACACAAGCCGATGCAGATATAGCCCCCCAACTGCCACCGATAGCATTGGAGGGCGAAGATGAACTAGGTGTACAAGAGGATCAACCACCGGTAATATAATGGGCCTAGATGGCACTGTAAGATGCTGAGAGCTTAGTGAGAGGCTTTGGGAAATCTTAATATTGTTCGAATGGCAGTGATACATCTAGATGAGGATGCAGGTTCTTGGTAATACGTCTTCGATTCTGAATGAGGGGGGATCCGTTCATTGAGCATGGCGTTGGGGAAGATTTGCGCAGGTTGGGCAGCTTCGACACCACGAATTTCAAATCTGTATGATAAAGTATCATTTTCCCTGTTCTCCAGGCCTTTACATAGTGAATAGAAGACTATTTGAATGTGCATTAATGTCGCTGTTAGAGATAAAGTCGACTAGTTGAGCAATGCCCAATCACCAGCGCCACCGACGCTAGTGAACCCATACAAATATTTTGGGGCGCGGGTGCGTCGTGACGTGGGGCATCGGCAGCCCCTCAAAACTGGACGTTTCTCCGTCCTTAACATGATCCATAACCAACAATCTGCGTAGATCCTTCTCGTCACATTCGTACAGCACGCATCCCCATCGCTGGGCACACTTAACGTCGAATCCAAAGCCACGTACCACACGAGATAGCCAAATCCCCCACAAGCCGCAGAGTGGCAAAATCGATAAAAGAGTTCCCCAGCTCTCATTCTTTCCAGAATCCAGCCTCGTCAACCCAACGACGAGATTCGTGAAGTGGTTATTTCAATTCTTGAATCAACTTGATCAGGACGATCATAATGGCAATGCCACCTCATTCCCGCGCAGGAGGGTCGTCAACGGCACAACGAGGCGCAACCGCTGCATCGTCCAGCACTTCCCAGACGACTACAATTCGCTCACCATCTACACGACACCAACAACCTGTATTAAGACTTCGTGGGGCAATGAGGAGTCCTGGAGAGAGGAACGATAGGAGGATACAGTGGGCAGAGGATGTAATTGACAACGAAGGTCTGGGGAGGAAAAGTAGTAAAGGTATGCCGTCCCTTTCGAGCGCACGAACAATATCTAACAATAATACAGTATGCTGCATTTACCACCCTCCAAAAGCTTCAATCGACGATTCCTCCGACGAGAGTTCCTCCGACTCATCATCCGACTCCGACAGCGACGACGGCTCCGCTCGCCCAGCCGGCGGCAAGAGGCGCGCTGACGCTCGCCACAAGCATAACCACGAACACGACCCCAGCGGAGAGTGTCACCATGACGGCAAAACAAAGAAGTCGCGGAGGTCACGAAGCCCGAATGCGTATGAGAAGATTCCAAAGCCTAAAGAGAGCGGGCCAGCATAGACTTTGTCAAGGTTACGAACTCTTATCAATGAAGTTATATGAGCAACGTTTTGTATGAAGGTGGGGGTACTGGATATGGCGTATGGGCGAGAATAGCGAGTCAATGTACATACTTTTGCTGTGCAGAGTAATCATCTGGGATATGATTGGAATGCTATAAAGATAGCTTACATATATGGCAATTATCGATTCTCAGTGAACTCGGGAAATAGATCAGCAGCATTCTCAAGGCCGAATTGCAGTAGTCAAGAGTGCAGATACAGAATCCGTATTATACGGGGCTTCAATTGCTTCGTATTCATACACCCACTGCCCACATCCAAGGTCCCACTGCCCAGCGCCTGATCATACAGAATGCTCCCTGGATAAACCGTTCAAACAAAAAGCCCGTCCATCCGTCCGTCCATGTCTTCGCCTAGATATCACATATATGCCCCTACCCATAGTTACCGTACGCCATACTCGCTGCAGAATTCGTTTAACTCTTAAAACACCCCGCCCAGTAAAAATCCGTCCCACCTTAAGCACCAACGCCAGGTACGGCAACTTTCATCCTTCCTCCAACTAAACCGCGTCTATTCCTCCCCGTGCGCCCTCGTCCGAGCCAGTTCAGTTTCAATGCCTTACACAGCCGATCCATCTTGTCCTGTGCCACTTCGTCCTCAACCAAAGCCGTACTATATCCCCTTGCTCTTCCGCCGGTTCCAGTGTTTGTAGGCGTTACCTCTCTCTGCACCTTGACCTCGCTGCCATCCCCTGCAATAATTCCAACCGCAGCGAGGACACTCATGCACTGCAGCATCCTACCCACCGTGTCGGTAACGTGCTTGGAATCTTCGGCATTGACCTCTCTCTGACTTGTCGTTGCCCCTATCGTGCTTCCTGATAGGCCGAAACCACTACCTGAGAGCATAGGGCTTGGTGCAAACGGTCTGGTAGACTGTGCATATACAGCTTCTCGCTGGTCACTGCCAAAGCTCACATTGCTAACACCGCGGCTTCTTGCGCCTACGCTGTCACTACCTGCCCCACTGCCGTTCAATAGTGTTGTGGATTGCGAACCGTACGATGAGAAGGCAGGGTCGAGAGACATTGCAGTTCCCGGCCGAACATCCGGCGGAGAGGTGGACAGCGAGGATGGGAGTATTGGCGATTGCGAATACGACGGCTGAGAAGGGAAATTGATGCTCTCCAGGCTTAGTCGAGAGAATAATGTCTGCAGAATCTCAAAGCGCGGAAGAATCACTACGTCTCTGTAGGTGGTGAGGACCAGGCGACGGATAGAGAGTAGATAATGTGCCGGTACTGGTGTTGGGTTGCTGCCGCCGTTGGATAGACTTGATATCGGCAAGGCTCCCCAGAACTCCCTAGCAGCTGTTTGGCTCATCAAGGGCCCGCATCCTTCAAACTCGAGATCAAGAGGTAGGAAGACAGATTGTAGGTTAGGAAGCACAGACGTGAAAACGAAGAGCCACATTTCGACAAGGCGCGGGATTAAGCGCTCGTCTGAAGTTGCACGGAGCGTGGCATCGATAGATAAAAATCCTGTGGCGAGCAGATCGCGGATATCATCTATAATAAGATTTGGTGCTCGCTTCACGATGCAGCGTTGAATATGTATTCTGCATTGGCGAGGTTAGACATAATTCAGAAAGTAGTAAGGATCACTTACGAGACAAGTCGGTTGAAATCCTCGATTGGTAATTTCAAGTCCTCTCCTTGGAATACAGCAAATATCTTGCTTTTCAAAAGTGGCCACGCATCATCAGGGCCCATATTATTCAGTCCATACCTGGCCAAGTCTGGTAAATCTCCCCCATATATGCTGGCCGGATAAGCTGAGGGCGGCAATCCTGCATAAGGCAACAGCGCGGCTGTAGAGCTCAGAGACGAGGCGCCAACCCAGTCGCTGCTGGCTTCGCTCTCCCTTAACACGGACTCTTGAAAGCTGTGGTTAGCGGCGCTCTTTTCTTCTCTTTTCTTTTCACGTAGCGCACGCCCACCATGACGGAGGTCGAGGCCACTCATTGACTTGCTAAAACTCGTCGCAGTTGGACCCGGGCTAGGAGGTAGGTTGAAATTGTAAAAGCTGCTCGGCGCGTTTGGGTCTACAGGTCGCGAATTTGAGTTCGCAGATGATAATGGCAGGTGGTGGTCATCCTTTCCACTTAGCTTCTGTTTTTGTCGTGACAGAAAGTGGTGGTGCTTCTTTTCCTTGCCCGGCTCCTTCTCGGCCACAGAGGCTGTATCAATAGGGCGAATAGTAGCGCTGCTAGAGTTTCCAAGACTGTACATACTACTTGCGCCACTCATATTGGAGTCCGCCAGGCTGTGAGTACTCATGTTGACTCTCTGGGGTTGATGGGCGCCGAAACCCAACTTGCTCGGGCTGCTCATCTGCTTATCTTTGCTCTCTTTCTCCTTCCCAAGTCCACTTAATTTCCCCGGCCGTGAAAAGAGTTTCACTTTGCTTTTTTCTGCCTTTGCTGGCCTGTCGGGCTCCCTAAATTGTTGTTGCTGTTGCTGCATGGACTCAACTGTCGCTAGGTTCGGACTCGTCTGTGGACTCCTTGCAAACACCACATTTGCAGCTGTCGTGGCCGCATTCACACTACCACCAAGAAGTCCATTGCGATACACCTGCCCGCCATGGACAACTCCCTGCCCGGCCTGCGGCGCACCAAAGCCATTCTGACGCTCCCCAGATGCCTCCGTCAGACTCAGCAGCGGTGGGCTCACAGGCCCGCGTGATGGTCGCCTTTGTCCATATACATTCTCTACCGGTAGGGTCTGGCTGCGCTTCCGCTGGTGGTTCTGATGTTGCATAGCAGCTTGGGCGGCGATGTGGCTTGCGCTCAGGGGCTGCTGCGGAGATTGGGCAGGATCCATTATGACGGAGCTGCCGCCAGGATTGGGGCTGGGAATGGAGATTGTTGGTATCGAGGGTTCGAAAAAGCCCTGGGTATGTGCGTGTTTCCGTTGGTGCACGCGAACTTCACCAGTTGATGGGCTGTGTGGTTGTCGCAGCGAAGAGTCGGAATGAAATGGCGGAACTGGTGGCTGTAGAACTAAATCGGGTCGCTTATAGGAGTAGTTCAGATTGTTCGACTGAGAAATCGGACTTTGGTGTGAATTATCGTGAAAGGCGTAGGAAGGCTGGGTCGGAGGCCGCTCGGGCGATGCATCCTGAGGATTGTCCGCGCTGTATGAAGGGCGCCCAGTTGCTGGCGAGACGGGTTCTAAATCGGTGGATTCGACTCTACGGATTTGTTGGCGCGTTTGCGAAGACAGAGAGGGCGAGGACGAGGTTGTCATGGGATTGAAAGCTCCAGGTACTCGCTGGCCTGTGCTTGATGAGGCTGACGGCGGTTGCATTATGCGCGTTGTCTCGGACGGACATGGGTTGCAACGACGAGATAGTGGGGTAGTGCTGGGCCACTACGAGACGGTCTTTGACATCAGCATCGTCGAGTACGGCCGTTGCTGATAGTATTAATGAAGCGGCAGTTTGGAGTTTGTCGTCGTCGGCGATGTAAAATATGAAGCAAAGGAAAGGTGGCGCAAAGAAGAAGGATTTAGTCAACGCGTGTACAAACAAACCACACATGCTCTAGAGCGCCTTTCAAGGTAGAGTTACTTGGTTTCTTTGGTTTCTTTGGTTTCTTTGGTTTCTTGGAACATGGTTCGAGTCGGAGTAATCGGGCCAACTGCAGCCAGAGTAAGGTACCCCACTACCCACTACACCACTAAACATGGCCAAACCCACTTTACTCTTCTCAATGTTGTAAACACCCCTCATTTTCAACGATAGCTTCCAACGACACCACATAAATGTACGAGATTCATACATACAGCTGTTGATATTCTCAGACAATCTTCTCAGACAAGCAGCTCGCAATGGCAGACTCATCCCAGACCCTGCGTGCGACTTATAACTCACCAACAAACCCGACCTTCTCACACACCGCCACGATACCATTCTCAACCTCAAATACCATCTCCGAACGCATCAGTTACATCTCCGCCCTTCGAAGTGAAACCAGCAAACTGCAAGGCCTGATCAATGCAGAGCTAACGACCCGAATGGAAAATGACAAGGCCCAGCAAGCCTCTGACTTGGCTGCATCAACCAAGAAGGGCGTAGTCGACGAAATCGCAGAAGAGGAGAACTATGGCGAGGAAGGCATGGAGGAGGATTAAACACAATTTACCCCGTATCGTGAATACGCATACTTGTCTTCAATTCGGCATGGTATTATCTCTGCTCTTCCTCGACGATTCACTATATACCCTATACAATAACGCCCCGCGTTATGAAACTGTTCTATTGAGGCCGCGCGCCGCACTTCCTCCATTCCTCTTTAAATCACCCATCCCGCCGTCAGGGTTCACACCCCGTTGCACCGCACGCTTCGAACAAGCATAATGCACAACCGTGTTGTCCGGCAGCACAGAGACAACACTGCGACCCAGGCGCTTGTGGCACACGCCGCACACCCGTTCTTCACCAACAACAACGTGACGGTTTCTACCACTACCAGTTCCGACTGCATTGAAAGAGCCAGCCGCGTCTGCTCTTCCACCGCTTCCGTCGTCTTCTCCTAAAAGAAGACCTGCTTGAGCCCTGACCACCTCGGATTTCCTCAAGCCAGTGACAACGCGCGCCTCATTGACAACCGAATTCGCAGCACGTATCCGACCGCAAAAGTAGCTTTCCAAATCCTTAACTAGAAGATTGGCGGGGATTAATGTTAATGTGTTTGATGCGGGAAGCCTCGAGCCGTGCTTTGAAAGGAGATCAAGCGCTGGCGCCCAGTTTGGCTCTTGAGGTGGTTGAGGTGTGAGGTATAGTGACAGGAGAGTATGGTATATTGATGGCGAGGAGTCGGTGGAGTTTGAGGTCGGTTCGAGGCGATTGGTAGACGAGTCGGAAGATTCAGAATGGAGATAAACAGAATTGCAGTAACTAAAGATGTCGAATAAGATTAGGTGTTAATAAGAAGGGAAGGGGTTCAATCACATACTTTTCGGCCTTGTCGAAATCTTTTATTTTAAATACGTAGATCTCCAAAGCTTGTTTGTGCTGCTCCATACTGCTGAGAACCACAGCTTGGGCCTCGTAAAAGTCAGGGTCTGCATTTCAATCAGTACGAGTTTTCCATTAGGCTCATAGTTACGTACCGTCGCGGGGTATCGATCCAAATGCCTTCAGAGGAGAGTACTGTTTACTCGAGCGTAAGAAGTCAAGAGACTGCTGCATTAAGGTCCTCCAGCTCCCCGAAGTCCTATCCTTTCGACTTGACAACTCCTGGATGTACGCATTGGCGAGCCGGTTGTGAAAGCTTGGTGTGAGGTCATTGAGCTCATTTATCACATGCTCCAAATACTTGACAACGAGGCTGGTATCAATACCTTCTAGGAAATCCACGACTTTATCTCGCGGCAAGGTCTCTGCATTCTCGGTGTCCGCAAGAAAGACTTCCATTCCGAGATCGGGGTCAGTTCGTAGTGGCCATTCGGCAAACTCAAGGATGAGATCAATTGCTTCGGGTTGCAAATTCTGAAGGTATCCAACAGTCCTTTGGGGACCTTGGAGAGTAGGGCCAGATTCTTCTGATGGTTCGGCCTCCCCAAACCTTTTTAAAAGCTCTAGCGCTTCTCGGTGTAGTTTTTTGCCATGGAAGAAATCGACAAGGTCGTTGTATCGGTTATTTTCAAGTAATTTCTCATTAACTACCTCCGGTTCACAAAAGTTTGGCAAACGGAATAGTGACCCAGCTAGAGAAGGCTGAACGAGCATATATGCTCGGAAAAGTGTTGTATCCACAAGCGTGGCAGTCTCGATCAGTTTCTTCTCGATCTCGGTGTCTTCCGATGAAGAAGGAGACACAAGTAGAGACTCGAATGCCGCCTTGGAGGTCCCATTTTGGGCACTGGCTGGATGGATTTTCAGTCCCCCGCCCCCTGGTTCAATAAAGCGTTGTAGTCGGGTTCGGGTGTCAACCAGAAACGCGTTGAGCTCACGGACAGCAGATATCAGATCCTTCCCTTCCAGCGGGCCATCTTCTACATGCTTGGTCTTAAGGCTTGCAGTTTCGCTACCGTCAGAGTCGCCCTTTTGGCCAGACTTGAGGGACGTTATTGACGCGGCGTCGGATGGTGTTTTTTTGTGCTGTTTCATAAAATTATTAACAAAACCTTTCATGGGCGATCCCACGGTTGATATATCTGCTGTTTGGTCGTCTTGCCCTATCCCATCCTCATCGTGGTCACCCTCCTCTTCAGGCTCCTCGGGATCAGGAATAGTAGACAGGCTCCCGGCGATGACTTTGGGGTACAGCCGAATGACTCTTTCTGGGGGGGCAGATACTTCAGTAAAAAGACCAAGAGCAGCACGATATTTTCGTTGGTCGAATAGGAGCTGCGCCTTCTGCATTTTTATCTCTCTTAAACGCCCGTCTTTATCTTGTAGGAGAGCATCCTCCAGAGTGTCCAGAATCGTAATTGCTTCATCATACTGGCCGCCGTCAACCAACTCAGTGATCTGAGAATCGTAATCCGTAGCTTCCATTCTCCAGATGCATCGATCACTGGCCACATGGAACCCTTTGCCAGCATGTGAAAGGCTTACTGTTGGCGGAGGAAAGTGCATTATGCTCGCACTCGGCAAGCTCACTTGCTGGAGAACCGACAGCGTCTCTGGGTTTCGTATTTCAAGAATTCCTTTTAATGCGGGCTGTAGAGACAGCAGATATGGATATGAATATCCAATTGACTCGGGCGCTTGCTGCCATGGAATTTGCCTCTTTTCAAGTGGCTTTCCAGCTGTATCTGTAAACAAGGAGTTGATATCCTTGGCCAACAATATTTCGCCATCTCTTAGACGAGTGATAAGAGGCTTGGGTGTGTATCCGCCCAGGCCCATGTATCCCATACTGGTTGACCCAACACCCCCAAATCGGCCGGCATCAGAGGCCCCTGGGCCCCCGATAGCTCCCGGTCCGACAATGTCATCGATTTCCTGGCTAATGATATCAACAATTACGTATCCAGAGTTCATACCACATATTATTTTTGTCGCGGATGCCCAACTCAGTGTACGAATAGCGGCCGCAAGAGTGATCTCGACAACATCTGGAGACAGTTCCGATTCGTGCCATGACCATACGAGGAGTCGCCGTTTGACAGCAACACCTAATCTAGATATAATCTCTGGTATTCCGGTTGTGGTATCCTTGACGATATTCGACGTAATCGCGAAGGTTGTGGCATTCTTAGTCTTCGGCAGTTGCTCCTGAAGCTCGTAGGTTTGCAGGTCGTGGATGGAAACGACGTAGTTCGAAAGGGAAATAAGTATATTGGCCTCTTTAATTCTTGATAGCTGCTCAATTGCTCTTGGTGAGAACTTATCGAGCTCACGAAGGAGGTCTACCGGTTTTGCGGTCGAGGGTGCTGTAGGCTGCCCCGAACTGGGCCCCTCTGCATTGTGGTTTTGGACGTCGACTGTGGGCTCGTTCACCCGATATATTCTGAGGCTTCCAGTACTTAGCCCAACTATCAACCTGTCACCTACCAATGTATTAGTAGCGTATACATTATCGGGGGGTTGTCAGGTAATCCCAACCATATGCGAGAATAGATTCGATTTTCGACTTATCTCGTGCCTTAAGCTCGACTATAGGTCGAGCTATAAAGGCGGACAGCATGGCGTTATGCCAGCTTTTAAATACTTGGTGCAGACGCCCAGCAGCACAATCATCGAATGCTTACGGTTATTGCTGCAGAACCATGGTGAATATGTTTTGTTTGTTTATGGCGAGGCGCAGGTACACTCCCTTATCGTTGGGAAGCTCAATGACGTTCCGGAGGCGAATGGGGACGCCTGGCGAGTCCCGCCATACGCTAACCAAGTTTAAATCCTAATTAAAGCTTATACAATTTTGGAGGCTTTGAAACTAAATATGAATCACGGTTTTACATGTATATGCACATAAATATTAGCATTTTATAGCTATTGTTACGGAACAAGTTGAATTGGTGGATTTTTTATTACGGTTTGAGATAATCTTTGAGGGCAAGCTCGTCCCGAAAGGTTCATAGTAATCAAACATCACGAGATAGAGTATCAGGGAAACAAGCAAACAATCAGATGGTATAAAGGCGCCTAATCTCGAGTCACTCGCTCATGGTCAGATCTAAACCATGTTAATAAAGATGTTGCCACGCTACTAATCCATAATTATTGTGATGAGAGCGGTGGGATATCTGCGTGTTCTCTCTTCAATCTGGCCCAACCCAGATGCAACCGATTATCATTTCCATTTCCGCCAACGCCAGCTGTCTTGCCCAAGCCCATAGCAGCCCTAATCGGTGATATACAAACAATATAAGCGCCAAGTAGCCACACCTTCATCGCCATCCGTCTGAGCCAACCCAAACAAACAGAGGCCAAATAAGAACGCCTGCGCCGGACTTGTATATCAATCATTTGCCACATTCCACCCGCAATCTCCAACAATGAGCTGCTACTGCCCATGAGGTTATTGCTCTCCACATTCTGACTTCGCCCACACTTCATGCGGGTCCCCCTTTTTGTCTCTTTCCGCCAATCCGAGGACTAGGTTTAACCTTGCTGCCAGCATTTGCTACCTGGCCTTGAGTTTGACCCCCAGCCTGAACTGCGACCCCCTGTTTAGCTGCTGGAGCGCCATTAACGTGACTCATCTCCTCACTAGGCCTCCTGCGTTTGTTGCTGGCATTCGGGCTTGTATTCGCAGACACACCACTGCTACTCCCTTGCTGAGACTGCTGTAGTGCCATTGCTGTAGGCTGCATATTCCCTGATGGGATGTTTTGCAATCCCCCCATGTTCATATTTTGAATTGGGTTTGTACCATCCGATAGCGACATCTGAGCTGCCGCTGGGCTCGATAGTGTAAATGCGTTTAAAGATGGGGTCCTCGATCCAGGAGGGAGGGTAGATGGGTTCAAAGAAGCGGCTTGCGAGACGTGCGCAACGTATTGGTCGAGAGCGGAGTAAGGAGCAAGAGACGAATGCTGATGTGAATAGTAGAAGAGGGGGTTCATCTGACCCATGACTTCTGCCAACTGTCTGCTCTTAGTACATGGTTGTAAACTTTGAATGATGTCGACTTACCTCAAGGAAGCGGAAGACACTAGGTGTGATGCCCATATTCAATTTAACTTTCGAATCCGGAATATCTATGTCCGGCGGTTGGCTGGGTGGTGACTTCAACGGCCTTGCTTTTCCCTTCTTGTTAATTTCTGGAGATTGTTTACCATCAGCAGGCGCATTGATTTTTTGCCAGTCTTTCTGCCATTCATGGAGTGGCCGCGCTGCATCGACTACCCTGGTCCGTGGGAGGTATTCTTCGTGGTTGTTGGTTTCGAACTCTAATAGTTCAATCATCTGGTTGGCGTCGAACTGAGCCTTCAGCTTTCCATTGGCAACCAACTAAATTTGATTAGATCCATAGGAACAGTAAATTCAAGCCGATTCGTTTGCACTTACTTGTGAGCCGTTCTCGAACCAATAAATAAAGCTCGATTTCTCACTTGAGATATAATTGCAGTGATTTGGCAGCTCCTTTTCAGTCCCCTTTTCCATAATCAACTGCATATTCTTCACCCCACTCTCAAAATGTGTACAAAAGTACCTCGCCAGCGCTGGAAACGTGATCTCATACTGCTTCGTAGTTTGCTCGTCGACAATCCACACTGAATGGCGCAACACCCCTGTAGGGGAAAAAAACGTCTCCACAAAGTTGGTCCAGTAATTGAGATCGCTCTGTTGTTTAGTTGCCTGCGCGTTCAGTTTAATAAGTTGATTCAGTTAAGAACAAGATTGTTTTCCACTTACCACAAACTGGCTGAGGTGATCGCCGAATTGCATTAGTCTCAGTAGACATTGGCCTTTTAGCATCTGATTCCGTGGTCGAGCTTGCATCATTGCTGCCGTCGCTGCTGCTTGTTGCTGTTGCTGTTGTTGTTGCTGCTGTTGCTGTTGCTGCTGCTGCTGAGGTGGTGGAGGTTGCTGCTGCTGTGTTGGAGGTTGCTGGGGTTGCTGCTGGGGTTGGGGGCCCTGTTGGGTCTGCTGTGCTGGAGTTTGAGGTTGTTGGGCAGCTGCTGCTGCTGCAGCTGCTGCGGCTTGTTGTTGCTGCTGATGCTGGTGTTGTTGTTGCTGCTGCTGCTGTTGTTGCTGCTGCTGCTGGTGCTGCTGTTGCTGTTGGTGCTGCTGCTGTTGTTGCTGCTGGTGTTGCTGGTGTGCATGTTGTTGTTGCTGAGCTGCGGCTATTTGGAGATTTTGAAGTTGCTGGGGGTTCATCTGGCTTGGTTGGCCTTGACCTCCGCTGTGAGCCCCGGAATTCTGCATCTGCTGCATGGCTAGGAGTTGCTATAGAACGAATACATGTTAGCTATTGTGCTTCACTTTCTCGCAGCATGGAATAATATCGGGCTACGCGCCTGGTGCTGTTGGTGCTGCTGCGCTTGAGCCTGCTGTTGCTCCATACTCAGCTGGGCTTGCGCCTGTTGCTGTTGTTGCTGAAGGTGTTGAGGGAGCGGAACTGGTTGCATCCCTCTCGGGCCAGCCTGGCGCATTGCAGCAAATTGCGCGGCATTTAAGCCAGGGCTCATCCCATTCACCATATTCATCGGCATGCCGCTATTATACTGCTGCTGGGCCATAATCGCCTGTCGAGCGGCTTGCGCCTGGCGCGCCTGAGTCTGCTGCTGGAGGAGATGCTGTTGCGCCATTTGCTGCATTTGTGGAGTGGCAACTGTGAGGCATATTAGCTTGACACTCTTTCTCTGCGGTGACTTGTAGGGGCGTCGCGGTGTCTGAAATCAAAGTGTATACATACAGGCCATCTGCGGTTGTTGTTGTTGCTGTTGATACATGGCTTGGCTTGGTGTTAAATGCTGTAAAGCGTGCGCATTCGGTCCACCCGGTCCATTGACCCCGGGAGACATGCCAGCCATCATTGTCCCTGGTTGACTGACTTGTGGAACTCCTGGCCCAGAAACACCCATGTGGAAGGCTTGTTGAGGCATTCCAGGACCCGGTGGACCGCCTTGCTGGGTGTGCACTCCAGCCATCTGATGCCCCTGTGCAACTCCTGGATGCTGTGGCAACCCAGTCGGATGTGGAGAGTACGATTGCGCGACGCTCGTCATCATTGTGGTTCCCACTGCGCGCCCGTGAACGGAGACCCTCTTGATGTCCTGAAGGCGATCCGACGATGCGAATAGATTAGCCCACGTGATCTGTGGCTGGAGCGGCTCCAGACCCGTCCTAGTGATTTTTAAGCGAGTTTTGATGGGACCAAATATAAATCGTTCTTGCCGCAGATAAATTTTCTTTCTACTACCACAACCAATTCCTATCTCTGTTCAGCACCCAGTACCAACACTGGAACTGGTGTCAAACATGTGAGGCCAACCTATCGTCATCTTGAGCTACGGGTATGTGAACTTTTAATATTCGCCCTTCCCTTTTTCCCTTCTGATCTGGAATGATGAGAGCAATATTATATTGTCTTCTTTCCCAGAATTAATCGACCATGATTAAAACATTGGGTCTTCCAGACATGGTTGACCTGCTACTTGCCAGTACATTCTGTCTGACCCAGATCAACAATTCATCTGCAATTGTTCAACCAAAATCATCTTTTGTTTTGGCGTACCAAGTAACTAACTTGGAAACAGTACAGTATTTTGCTATGACAAATCCAACCTCGGTGCGAGCTGCGAGCAGTTACACGAAATTCATTGGGATACATTCAATCAAAGCTCCATACTCTTCCAGAGTATGTCTGCACCCAATCTGGATGCTCTCGAATTCAATGATGTACGCAAAAAGGTTCGTGAAGAAAAGTTTTTATCTTGTTATATTCCCTACCATGTCATGATGAAAACCGTACCACATTCGCAGTTTCTACTCGAGCTTCATTTGAACCTATTTCGAAGCAGATGAGGGGCATTTCTTCCTTGGATGTCTGAACATGAACAACACAACCATTGTTTCAAAGTGTCACAGATGAATCAGTTTCACTAACAGCACACTAGGCTTCTCACAGTATTTCACTGTTGACTTATTTGTCGCAGTGACGAAACTCCATTCGATCACAGGTAGGAATTAACTTTTTCATTTCATAATGTTTATTGTAAAATCACTTGCCAAACACTCTGGCCCTTACCTCCCTTCCTTCGTGGATCGGTTCAACCTATGGTATAGGCCTATTTTTGCGTGCAAGAAGACAAATGAACAGCTTACTCGCCACGACGTCCGGCCTTCGTGGCAAAATGGGCGTAGAGGTCCTTCATATTATTGTCAACATTACTTTTCCACCTTGCGAATTGCTATCTCGGTTTCTCGACTAGAAACTCAAAGCGGGCTCTAGAGTATTATAAAATCAACATATTTAGAATATTTTAAATTGAATCTACTTTGAAGTTTTCACTACATAAGCTGTACAATACAATCTATTGACTTTCGCATTGAAATGATACCACCCTTGCTCCCTTGTCTATCTATCACCATTGGTATTTCCCTCTCCCATGCTGGTCAGTCCGCTGACCAGTCCCAGCATTCGTCTGCCAAGCAGATCATCTTCGCTTGCCAAGCTGACCGAACTCTTCTTGCGTGTTAATCTTCCCCTGTCTCTGCCTGTCCTCCTGCCTCTCCTTGCGCCTTCGTCCGATACCCCTCCCAAGGTCTCCTGGATAAGGCGCTCCTTTAGCTCTTGTTCGGCCCTTAGTTTGGCGGTCAATGGCATCCTCATTTCCAAGGCTTCATCGCCAGAGGATTCGGTGCGGTTGTGCGGGTAGTTGGCGGCATTCCCTTTAGCATACTTAGCATTGTCGCTCCGGCGGCGCAAGCTCGTCGTTTTAGCGCCAGAACCCATTGTGCTAGATGTGGTGTTTTTCATTTTTTCGTTTGTATCGGATATCTCGAAAAGCTCATCAATCCAGCGCGCGCAACGGAAGATGTGATTCCAACCCTCAGGGAAGGCACTAGCAAATTGCATAAAGCCATGTGAAATGCCAGGTATCAAAGCTACCTCTACCACGTCCCTGTCGTCGAATTCTTTTGCCAAATGCTCGCCCCTCTCCTTTTCCTTCTCGTAGGCCTCAGCCTTGGCTTTCCGCAACCGGCCTGCGAATATTACGGTGTCGTCGACCAATGGATCCCTCTCGCCTGTGAGAAAGTATGTTTTTGGAAATCGAGCAAGTAGTGACGGCGGAGCAAGGATGGGCGACAGATAATAGTCATTGGCGAACGACGGTCTGTTGTGCGGGCCAACGTAGAGCAATATCATGGATCTCATTGTTGCCGGGTCGAGGATACGGTCATTGATATAGGATATCATGGACGTAATCGCGAGACGGGTGCCTGGTGTCGCTGTGGGCGTCGGTGGCCCTGGAGGTTCATCGTCGGAGTTGGGATGTTCGGAGAGTGAAACAGTGCCTGGGGTCGACCTAGGACGCTCTTTAGGTAGAACTCCAAAATCTTCGCCCTCAGAGTGATGGGGGGTGCCAGCTAGATGGTTATACTGCATGCTCTTCAGTCGCAGCATGTCCCGATTCGTCTTTCGCATCCGGCGGTCTTTGAAGAGAGACATATGCTCCTCGCTCATCCAATTGACAATATTGAAATCTAAACCCGGATATATCAAGATGAGACCCTCGGGCATTGGCAGTGGAACTTCGCTATCCGAGGAAATCGACCCAGAGTGCTCGATGATTTTGAGTACTGTTCCAGTCGCAAGGTTCCCCCCAGCGCTGTCGCCTGCAATCACGATTTTTGGCATCACTTCTCCAGACAAGCCGACAAGTCTACCACGGCTAGCGACGACCGCGCGATAGACATCAAAACATTCGTTGAGCGCATAAGGATAAGGATACTCCGGCGCCTTTCTATAATCCAAACTGAGTACCGGTAAACCGGTTTTGCCAGCCCATGCAAATAGTTTATCATCATGGGCTCGTGGATCCATAGCGACGAACCCGCCACCAGGAACGTCAATAACGATCTTGGTGTGGTCCTTAAGTGCACTCAGAGGCCCATCGAAATATAGCCATGCCTGCACTGGTTCTCCCCCTGGTCGCGGTATGCGTATGGCACGCGGTGGGTACTTCATAAGTCGTGGACGTAATAGTGCCGAGACAAATTTGAGGTACGGTGTGTTGCCCTTGTTCCAGCTCACTCTGAGATGTTCTAATGTCAACATCCCTCTCACTTTCCTTACTTTCTCGTCGGCTCTCTCCGCTGCTATCAGGTAATATAATGAGAAGACTATGCTTGACAAGTCCCGCAACCATTTCCTGCGGATGCGCATAGCAGTCCAAAACCCAGCATCTAGAGCGGTCGTCACCCATGTCGCGCGGAAGTAAGAGCGAGTATAGAGATTTGCGAGCGGCTCGGGGCACTCGAGATCGAGGAGAGAGTCGAAATTGCGAGCGATATACAGGTAAAGCAGCGTGATCATTACTGTTTGCCATGGGGTAAAAAGGCCAGAGCACGCCCGCGAGATCTTGCGGAGTTTCGGGGGTCCATGCTTGTTTCCTCTTTCACGGTATTAGTATATAGCAATAGAAACGGGAATTGAGGCTTGCGGACTTACTTGGCGAGGTAGAGAGACCAGAAAGAAACGACTGCAAGCACATGGAATTTGCGGAACTGCACCGACGGCCGACCAAGGACGTGGTCAAAACGATGAGGTCAGCTTGGGGGTTTCTCCAGTTTGCCTGTGAAGCTGGAAAGAGCATACCAATCATACTGGCGACCAGCTCTCAGTGAGGTGAGGAAGGCAGCAGCCGTGCCTGATTCTGCGGCTGTACTGTGCGTGGGCGTGGGCGAAAGGAGATAAAGAAAAGAGGTTATTCCCTGCCCTGGCCGTGGGTTAACCTTTGCGATTATTCCATCACAAGGGCTATCCCATAACACTACACTGGATTTACTTTTATGTAGAGCCAGACAGTTGGAAGTTTAGGCGATCGGCATGTGCATGAGTAGGTAGTGATAGCACTACTGAGTATAGCACTACTGAGTACTGTATAGAGTATATAGTACGGGGTATTGGTAAGGTATGCTACTCGTATAGTTATGCTACTCGTAACTACTCTGTCCTTAGTTGAATGGCGGTGGGTAGTGGGGTTGTCATGGGACTGGGACTGAGCTTGTGAAGGTATTGTTTGCATGTGATCGAGGGCGGCGAGGGCGGTCTCTTGTTTGGGCTAAGATAAAAGCAGATTAGGCCCGTTATGCCCATGTATGGAAGAACCCGCTCTCCGCAATCCGTTCACCATTCACATTTTCGTGGGGTTATATATAATGCCACGTGACCGCCTGTCCAAATAGAGTTCAGCCTCGCCAACGACAATGATGCTACCCTAGCTTCCAACAGTTGAGCCAAGAAAGTTTACACAACACCTCGCACTGGGCCAACACTTTTCAACATGGCAGACACGCCACCAACCACATCATCTCCAGGGAGCACCCCTCCCTCCAGCGCCTCCGAGCAAGCTCGTATACGCCGAGAGCGTCGCGAGGCCAAAATAAAAGCCGGAGGAACGTCGAGGTTAAACAAGATCACAGGGCTGGGTGGTGGCTTGCAACGAGGTTCGTCCGCAATCCTACTAGCAATGTTCAGCGCAACGTTCCATTTCTGACTGTGACCACAGATGTGAAACCTGCTGCTGCAGCCCCCCAAGCTGCATCCATCTCTCACGCGGACCCAGATGAAGTTGACATCAGCGAGCACTTTTACGAGCCACCGCCCAATATCCGCTCCCAAAATGCTACGCCGAATCCCAACCGTCCATATCCCGGCTTATCGTCAGATCCTAGTCAGTTAGACGACCAGGCCCTTCGAGCCATGATGCTCGGTTTCCCTCCGCCTAACGGGAGTTCGCAACCCCAACCCAACCCGTTTGGTGGACCACCGAACCCATTCGCGGCAATGGGCAACCCTGATGGCACCGGCGATCCTGCAGCCAACGATCCCATGATGGCTATGCTACAGCAGATGATGGGAGGTGCAGGAGGTGAGCCGGGAGCTATGCCATCCTTCCCTGGCCTGCCACCTATGGGGTTTCCTGGCAACGACTCCAATGGAGCACCGGCAGTGAAGACATCCGCTTATGTATGGCGAATCGTCCACGCCATCTTTGCCTTGGGATTCGGCCTATACATCGCCTTCACTACAGAATTTGGTACAAAATCTGAACGTGAGTCTGGTAGCGCTAGTGAGGTAATAGATCTGAGAGCATTTTACGTGTTCGCGACGGTGGAGGCGATACTGCAGGGAACTCGATTTATCTTTGACCGGGGACAAGACAGCCAAACTGGAATTTTGGGGACGATTACACGATTCTTGCCCCAGCCTTTTGGAGGATATCTTCGGATGTTTATGAACTATCGAAGTATCTGGACTACGACAAGTGCCGATGCTATGGTTGTGGTGTTTGTTCTCGTGGCTGCTAACCATTGGAGAATCCCCAACGAAGATGGCAGGGAGCTCTCCAACAACATTTATGGCATAGAATATTAGCTGGAAACTTAGTTAATAAAGCTCACAAAGTTCGTTTGATGACATGTTTGTATGTTCAATGCGGACTGTATTCGCATCGCAGTCTATTGTTTCGCCATTGAAAAAGATTAACATGTTAGCCAAGTTATCGACTTGCAATAAAGCTCACTTTGATTAAGGTAATTTGGGTTAACGTAGGTCGTGGCGTAACGGGGGGAATGGCGTAACGGGGGTAGTGGGGTTGG